>CAUYON010094817.1:0-34995 GCA_963573935.1 Arctocebus calabarensis
TATGTTTAGTGGTATTATGAGTTATAGAAAGTTGTTCAGGCTCAGCACCTGTACTCAGTGGTTCGGGAACTGTCTACATACACCAGAGCTGGTGGTATCGAACCCAGCCCCGGGAATGATAAACAACAATGACAACTACAAAAAAAAAATAGCTGGGCATTGTGGTGGGCACCTGTGGTCCCAGCTACTTGAGAGGCAGAGGTAATAGAATCTCTTAAGCCCAAGAGTTTGAGGTTGCTGTGACCTATGATGCCACAGCACTCTACCCAGGGTTATAGCTTGAGACTCTGTCTCAAAACAAAAAACAAACAAAACAAAAACAAAAAAAACCCCTTCAGATTATTCACAAGAAAAATTGCAACAATACTCTTTCCCTCATTTTAGTGTCTCTAAAATAAAAGGCACTAAAAATTTTCAAAGACATTTCCTGTTTAGACATATGTAATTTTGAATCATATCAGTATTGATTATTAATGGCTTCCAGATTGAATGCTAAGTCATGCATTATTTTCAATGGCATTTGCCACCTATTTGCTTTCAGCCCTTAAAGAGAGTGATCTGATCTTTTTTTGGTCAAAACTTTTGCTAAAATGCCGTTATTATTCTCCAACTCATATAGACCCTATTGTTCTTAGCTCTGACCTTGACTAAAAAAGGTTTCAATGTTTTGTCCAAGGTTGTGGAAATATTCTTGTTTACATATTTACCTAAAGGTACTCTTACCACTTTGAAAACACTTTTGTCAAGATGCCATCACCTGAAAAGCCAGCCACAAGGATGCCATCCAAATAAACTTCATAAAATCCCGAGTCTGAGACCTGTATCTTTGTGGCTTTGTTGATTACATTAGTGCAACATGGAAAGTTCACATTTTCTTCCAGGCTGTCATAAGGGCTTTCATATTTGTTTAAGTTGGTTCATTGACAGCAAATCAGAGCCAAAGACGAGCAATGCATACTCTGTCCTATCAACAAAAGCTTTCAGGGTTGCATATATCATTTTCATTTCAACAGGTAAAAGGCTATTTGTGTGTTTGTGTGTGTGTATGTGTGATGGCAAAAAGGAGGTAGCAGGGAATACCAGGGACATTGGTAAATCTGGCAAGAACATAGGTACTCTTTGAGGCTCATGTTTGGAAGGTAAAAAGGATATGATTCTTCCTTCTTATGTTTTCAGCCTCTTCTCATTTGTAGAGTCCTGCCACTTATATACACATTTCCTGCATGGCAATGCCATAATACAGATTCCTCTAGAACAGCGGTTCTCAACCTGTGGGTCACATCCCATGGCATTAGGAAGGTTGAGAACCACTGCTCTAGAAGAAATCCACTCTTTCCTACCCAATCCCCGAGCCCTGCCCACTTCCACAAGAAGAGATTGGAAATTTTGAGAACTGCACATAAAAACTAAAATCAGAGAAATATCAATTTCTCATTCATCTATTTAAAAACCAATGTAAAATAAAGACAATGCTAGTTAAAAATGAAGATGTGGTTCACACTTGTAATCCCAGCACTCTGGGAGACTGAGGCAGGAGGATTCCTTGAGCTCAGGAGTTTAAGACCATCCTGAGCAAGAGTGAGACCCTCTCTATTAAAAATAGAAAACCTAGCTGTGCATGGTGACGGGCACCTGTAGTCCCAGCTACTTGAGAGGCTGGGGCAGGAGGATTGCTTGAGCTTAGGAGTTTGAGGTTGCTGTAAGCTATGATGACACCATAGCACTCTACCCAGGGCAACAGAGCAAGTGTCTGTAACAAGAAAAAAAAATGAAGATGTGTTTATCAATAAACCAAAGTATCCTAAAATTGTCATTTCATTTTTTACATTCATTTTCAGGTATTTGAATGGATAATGATGACATAATTATAATCAAAGAATGGAATGGAATTTTCTTTGTTTTATAGAGCTTATAATCTTTTTCTTTTTCTGGTCTTTGTAATTTTATCTAATTGATGAACCATGATTTATTTGAACATGCTCCTGGAGTCACATGTGTTAAGTTTTGAATATGATTTTGCACTAACGGGCACTGCTAATATTCACAGCTTCATACATAACAAATGATCTTTTGGTTCTTTAAAATGAATTTCTAGGAGAAAGGTTATTGGAGCATAGTAAAGATAATTTAGTGTCTTCTGATCCATTTCTGAAGGAATTAGTTCAGTTTCTTGTGCTGTAAGCAGTGAGTCCGTGTTCGGGCAGTGCCGCGCGATGTTTAGTATTTGAGTATTGCCATTCATGCTGTAACTTACCCAATATGCATGCCAGCCAGTCTCCTAGGAGCTCAGGATACATCATGTAATATGAAAAATGGAGACATTGTGGCTGGATGCTCTCTAGATAGCCCTTGTACATTTTTTGGAATAGGAAGTCCATAAAAAAAGCCCACTGTGTGCTATATAAGCCATTCTGTCAGAAAGGCAATGACCATCCACCATTAGTCTCCTGCAAGGTCAAGACAGAACAAAGGAGGGAATCTAAATCTATTTCTTTGGTAGGTTTTGAGAGTCACATCTATGCCGTATTGCTGATTATTACCCATACTTTGTTTTTAATTTGTAAATATGCTGTTTTCAAATGAAAATTTGATTCTACTCTGTCCAGCCCCGTATCTTGCTGTCCCTGGCCTTGCGCATACGTGCACTGAATGGTGATTCTCCGTGGGCTCTTATTTTCTGGGCCTTTGTACGTGTTGCTGATTCTGCCTGCTAAGATGCTGTTTTTCTTCCGTTGCTGGATAGCTCCTGGTCATTCTCAATTGTGACCTCTTCCTGTCACTTTCCTCTTCCCCCTCAGGTAACTGCTGTCATAGCACGGTGTACAGTGTCTGTTATACTCCATTGTGTTTTAGTATTTTATTCCCTCCTCAATCTCCTTCATTATGCTGAGCAACTAGAGGGAAGGAAATATTTGTTTTATCATGTGTTTCTAGGAAGCAGCAGTGCCGGGCCCATACGGTTCTGATCAAAATTATTTGAAGAAATAAATGACAGCAAAAAGCTAAAGTAAGGGCTTTCTGACAACAAGGCTGTTTCACAACGGAAGGAGCAGAGGCATGTTGATAGAGCACAGTATTGATGGATGACAGCTTCTGTCTGAATGGCCTCTCCTGATTTTCTTTCAGACTTTGTAACAGGTGCTCTTGTATCAACCAGCTGATGCTATCACGAGCATACATTAGCTGTTCTGTGCTCCCTGCAATATAGCACTCCACTCAAATTAGACAGGGAGGCAGTCCTCATGCTTAGACTGCTCGATGTTCCAATAATGGAAAACCAAAGTGTTCATAACAAATGGCAAGGTGTACATTTTATCGTTTTTTTTTTATTATTATTGTTGGGGATTCATTGAGGGTACACTAATTGCATCTGTTAGATAAAGTCCCTCTTACGATCGTGTTTTGCCCCCAAAACATGTGGCATGCACCAAGACCCCACCCCCTCACTCCTTCTGTCTCTCTGCTCTTCCTTTCCCCACCCCTACTTCCTTCTTTCTCTCTCTGCTCTTCCCTTCCTCCATCCCCACCATGTCATTAATTGTCCTCATATCAAAATTAAGTACATAGGATTCATGCTTCTCCATTCTTGTGATGCTTTTCTAAGAATAATGTGTTCCACTTCCATCCAGATTAATATGAAGGCTGTAAGGTCTCCATTTTTTTTTATTTTTACATATACTTGTGTTTATTAGGTATCTACTTGTTGGCTTCACAGAATTAAAAAGGCTTAAAATTTAATAACAATAACAATGTTTAAGATAAAGACTAGAAACAAAAATCTTGTAAAGAATGAATGAAGAGGGTGGTGCCTGTGGCTCAAGGAGTAGTGCGCCAGCCTCATATACTGAGGGTGGTGGAGTAGTTCAAACCCAGCCCTGGCCAAAACTGCAAAAGAATGAACAAAGATAAATACATTCAGAAAAGAAATCAGATGATTACTGCATTGAAATATTAAGCAATAATAGTGCAAAGAAAGTAACATTCACATTGTCAAATAAGAGTGTACCTATTATACAATGCGTTGACTCTGATAGTATTCCACAGTGTACATATACCACAGCTTGTTCATCCATTCCTGGGTTTGTGGGTATTTAGGCTGTTTCCACATTTTGGCGATTGTAAATTGAGCTGCAATAAACAGTCTAGTGCAAGTTTCCTTATGATAAAAGGATTTTTTCCCCTCTGGGTAGATGCACAGTAATGGGATTGCAGGATCAAATGGGAGGTCTAGCTTGAGTTCTTTGAGAGTTCCCCATACTTCCTTCCAAACAGGTTGTATTAGTTTGCAGTCCCACCAGCAGTGTAAAAGTGTTCTCTTCTCTCCACTTCCACGCTAGCATCTGCAGTTTTGAGATTTTGTGATGTGGGCCATTCTCGCTGGTGTTGGATGGTATCTCGGGGAGGTTTTGATTTGCATTTCTCTGATAATTAGGGATGATGAACATTTTTTCATATGTTTGTTAGCCATTCATCTGTCTTCTTTAGAGAAGGTTGTATTCATGTCTCTTGTCTATTGATATATGGGATTGTTGGCTTTCTTCATGTAGATTAATTTGAGTTCTCTATAGATACTAGTTATCAAGCTTTTGTCTGATTCAAAATATGCAAATATCCTTTCCCATTGTGTAGGTTGTCTGTTTGCTTTGGTTGTTGTCTCCTTAGCTGTACAGAAGCTTTCCTTTCATTTGTTTATTTTTTGTTGTTGCAATTGCCACAGCAGTCTTCTTCATGAAGTCTTTCCCCAGGCTGATATCTTCCAGTGTTTTTCCTATGATTTCTTTGAGGATTTTTCTTGTTTCATGCCTTAAATTTAAGTCCTTTATCCATCTGGAATCAATTTTTGTGAGTGGAGAAAGGTGTGGATTCAGTTTCAGTCTTTTGCATGTGGATATCCAGTTCTCCCAGCACCATTTATTGAATAGAGAGTCTTTCCCCAAAGTTATGTTCTTGATTGGTTTATCGAAGATTAGGTGGTTGTAAGATGTTAGTTTCATTTCCTGGTTTTCTATTTGATTCCAAATGTCTATGTTTCTATTTTTGTGCCAGTACCATGCTGTCTTGACCATTGTGTCCTGGTAGTACAGCCTAAAATCTGGTATGGTGATGCCCCCCAGCCTTGTTTTTATTACTAAGAACTGCCTTAGCTATATGGAGGTTTTTCTGGTTCCATACAAAACACAGAATCATTTTTTCCAAATCTTGAAAGTAGGGTGTTGGTATTTTAATAGGGATGGCATTGAATTGGTAGATTGCTTTGGGAAGTATAGATGTTTTAACAATGTTGATTCTTCCCAGCCATGAGCATGGTATGTTCTTCCATTTGTTAATATCCTCTGCTATTTCCTTTCTTAGGATTTTATAATTTTCTTTATAGAAGTCCTTCACCTCCTTTGTTAGGTATATTCCTAGGTATTTCATTTTCTTTGAAGCTATGGTGAAGGGAGTTGTGTCCTTAATTATCCTCTCATCTTGACTGTTATTGGCGTATACAAAGGCTATTGACTTACGAAGATTGATATTATATCGTGAGACATTACTGTATTTTTTGATGACTTCCAAGAGTCTTGTGGTTGAGTCTTTGGTGTTCTCTACATATAAGATCATATCATCAGCAAAGAGGGAGAGTTTGACCTCCTCTGCTCCCATTTGGATGCCCTTTATTTCCTTGTCTTGCCTAATTGTATTGTCTAGAACTTCCAGCACCACGTTTAATAGTAATAGTGACAGAGGATAACCTTGTCTGATTCCAGTTCTAAGAAGAAAAGCTTTCAGTTTTACTCCATTCAGTAAAATATTATTAGCTATGGGTTGTCATAGATAACTTCGATCAGTTTCAGAAAAGTGCCACGTATGCCTATACTCCTTAGTGTTCTAATTAGAAAAGGATGCTGGATTTTATCAAATGCTTTTTCTGCATCTATTGAGAGGATCATATGATCTTTGTTTTTGTTTCTGTTAATACGATGGATAACGTTTGTGAACTTGCATATGTTAAGCCAGCCTTGCATCCCTGGGATGAAACCTACTTGATCATGATGTATTACTTTTTTGATGATAAGCTGTACTCTATTGGCTAGGATTTTGTTGAGAATTTTTGCATCTATATTCATGAGAGAAATTGGTCTGAAACTCTCCTTTTTAGTTGGGTCTTTTCCTGGTTTTGGAATCAGGGTGATGTTTGCTTCATAGAATGTGTTGGGGAAGATTCCTTCCTCCTCAATTTTTTGGAATAATTTCTATAGTATAGGAATAAGCTCTTCTTTGAAAGTTTGATAGAAGTTTGGTGTGAAGCCATCCAGACCAGGGCATTTTTTGTTGGAAGATTTTTTATTGTTTCTGTAATCTCAGGGCTTGAAATTGGTCCGTCCAGGAGCTCTATTTCTTTCTGGCTAAGTCTAGGGAGATGCTGTGATTCCAAATATTGATCCATTTCCTTCACATTGTTAAATTTTGGGGCATAGAGTTTCTGGTAGAAACCCAAGGCTCCTCCTGTGGTCTGTGGCCACCTTGCCTGGCATCACTGCCATGTGCATTTCCTCTGATGTCAGAATCAGGCCACAACTGTACATCTTGAATGAGACTCAGCATAGTTTCCTAACAGTCATGCACTCAGTGACATAGCTGGGATTTTGAAAGAGCAATACCAATTTAAGCCCTTATCATAGTTGTGACCAGTCTTCTGGTCTTGCTTAACTGTGGTCAGGTGGAATATTAAGTTACCATCTTTTAAATGGCAAATTCTCCATGAAAAGCCACACATTCCCTAGCTATGTGTTGTAAAAGAGGTGGACAGATTGTGTTCCTCCCACAGGAACGGCACACAAGATCATTAGGACTATCTGGGTGAAGAGCACACTTAGAATCTTGACTCAAAATATACAGAAGCAAATTATGTGACCAAAATGTGTGTGCTCCTATTATATTCTGAAATTTTTTTTTAAAAGTCATTAAGCCTGGAGGAAAAGGCAACAGAAAAGGGTTATGAGGACTGAAAATCCGTCTCGCAGTAACGCTAGTCCCCCAAGGGAATGAGCCTTCATTCTGTTCATCCTCAAGATCCCTACAGTCAACACAAACCTCTCCCTATCAAGTAAACCATGTAGGTCTCCCCAGCTTGGGGGACACTTAAACAAAATAAACGGGAGAAAAGTAGAAGAATAGGGCTCCAAAAGCCAAGTGAAGAAACAACAGACATCTTTTAGGAAATAAAGAATATTCTTACATACACCAAATTGTATGACAAGGAAGTAGCACAGTTCCTAAGGTGAGAACTTCCTGCCTTACACCCTCAGCAAGCTAGTTTTGCACATTTATGTTTTCCTCTTTGTAATGTTGTAGATGCAGTTAAGCAACATGGCTTCTCCTATTGTTAACATGATACATTTGTTTATTCAATGGTAAAATAAATATTCTAATCTTATAATACAGTATTGGGAGGAAAAGTTCTTAAATGCAGTCTACATATAATACACATAGTTCAACATGAAGCAATGCTAATGTAAGCAAGGTGGTTTATTTCCCTACACCATTGTTCAGTACAACAATTGGCATTTCTAAGAGTTTCAGGTAAGAATGAGAGCAATTGAGCCACCTGCTAAGTTTCTCAGATTTCTAGGGAAATAAATCAAGAAGTCTGTTGTTAAGAAATTCAGTGGCCAGAGCAAACGACATGATAATAAGTGGGTTTTATTTCTTAATCCTTGCCTCCTTTCCTTTCTAAAGTTGGCAGCTCTATTTCTATAATTTGTAGAGTATGCTTGAAATTGATAAATTATTCTATATAACACTGAATGTAACGAAGAGAAAGAGGAGGGAGGTATTAGGAGTAGAGTGGGAGGCACAGGAGGATAGCAAGAGAGGAAGTAAAGGGGAGGGGAAGGTGAAGGAGGAGGAAGAGGGAAAAAAGAAAATGAGTAAATAGGAGAACAGAAGTTCTTTTCTGTGATCTTTGGGCACACTCCCAGGAGGGATCTTAGCTGCAAAAGACAAGTGAAAGGGCAACAGGAAGCCCTCTGCTTTAGCTAATCATTATGTAGATTCAGAATTATTTTCCAAGTGCTGCCAAAATCTCCCATTATACTGGCCTCTATCTCTGATTAACATGCATGCATTAACTAGGAACAGAACATGAGGTCTTCAAAACAGCGTGTTACCACTTCTTCATCATCATCGTCATCAGTTTGTTAGGCTGGGAACACGATATTTTTATAGATCAACACGCTGTATAGGGCTCTGTTTCAGGCACTGTTGGAATTATAAAAACATGGAGGCCATGACGTCTCCTCTATGAGACAGCAATCTGTCCCCCAGCAGAGGTAAGATAAGCATGACCACAAGTCCATGTTATCATTAGCTTTATAACTACATGTAGCTGATAGAGATGATATGATAGAAAAAAATAAAGTATTGTTGGGAAAGTAGAAATTAGAAGGGCAAGATTTAGACTGGAATAGAAAATCAGGGCCATGAGAGTAATTTCAGGCAGTACACGGTTGCCAGTGAACAAACAAACTGCTTAGAAGAAATGTGACATAAGTAGAAATTTTAAAAGGGAAAATATGATTTAGAGTAGGCATTCTAAATGAGGAAAATTACTTTTATCAGGAATTGAGGAAAAGAAAAACAGGAAATAATTAAACAGGAAATAGTAAATTCTATTGCTATTTCCAGTAATCTGAAGCACAGTGATGGAGGGGTCCTCATGCCCCCAGAATGTGTAATGCCATGTTGTTCCGGCTCCATGAAGTGTTAATCCCTGTAAGTGCTAAAAATAGGTTTTATCATCCAAACAATAAACAAAGTGAGGTACGTGTTTTTGCTTCATTCCTTCACACTGTATTGCAAATAGGCACAGTGAATCTCTGCAAAGAAACTATATGAACCAATGTCCTCCACATGTGTTTGAGTGGTGGCACGCTGCATCTAGCCCATATAGCCCATAAAGTCACCTTATAAAAGCCAAATGTTGAAGTTTCAAGAACTTTGAAAGCCAGCTGTTAAAAGCCATTGTAAAAATTAAATTACTTAAACTGACAATGAAGTATACTAAAAACTAAAGTAATAAATGCCAAAAAGGCATCACAATGTATTACTGTCACCTGTATTCTTCTTCTTCTTTTTTTTTTTTTTTTGTAGAGACAGTCTCATTTTATCACCCTCGGTAGAGTGCTGTGGCGTCACACAGCTCACAGCAACCTCCAAATCCCGGACTTAGGCGATTCTCTTGCCTCCGCCTGCCGAGTAGCTGGGACTACAGGCAACCACCACAAAGCCCAGATATTTTTCTGTTTTGCAGTTCCGCCGAGGCTGGGTTTGAACCCGCCACCTTAGGTATATGGGGCTGGCGCCGTACTCAATGAGCCACAGGCACCGCCCTCAATGAGCCACAGGCGCCGCTCTGTCACCTGTATTCTTTTGTGTTTTTTTTTAATTTCAGGTTAACATGAGGGTACAAACAACCAGGTCACTATATATGAATTTATTAGGTAGAGTGCCTCTTGTAGTGGTGTCCCATATGCAAATGGTGTGCCATACACCCCTACATTGTGCCCATTAAGTGGGAGCACACCAATTCCCATCCCTCTCCCCCTCTTCCCCTTTCCTCATTCTTCCTCCCACCAACTTGAATTGAAATAAGGGTTTTTCCTACTTGGATGTGCATTAGATCCTCTACTGGCTTCATATAAGTATCATGTTGGATACTTGCTTTTCCACTGTTGTGATACTTTACTAGTAAGAATGTGTTTCAACTCCATTCAGATTAATACAAAAGATATAAAGCCACCATCCTTTTATGGCTGAATAGTATTTCGTGAAGTGTCACCTGTATTGTTGAGGTTGTATGTCACTATACCTCTGTGGTGGGAATATGCTAACATGGTGTGCTATTTTGTGTCTCTCCCCAGTAACCGTTACAAGTCAGGACTTTTCATTTTTTCAAGGAGGCCAGCTGTCAACCATTTACCAACACATCACTGCCCACGGAAAACTGTTTGCTCTGGATAACCAGCAGGACCAGGGTCCTCAGAACACACTTTAGAGAAGAAAAGTTCTCTTCAGCTCTGTCTCCTAACAGCACCTATATTTATCCTTTGCCTGTTTTCCTGGCCCCCCTGCTAATTCCTTCAGTCTCAGCTTAGATATTTTCTTTTCTGTGAAGCCTCTGATCTCTCTTTGCAGAAGTGGAAGATCCTAGATGTCTCCCTGAAGCCTCTCCGGGAATAGTTTTGTCATTAATTAATTCAACAAATATATGGTTTGCCCTTCTGTGTGCCAGGCACTGAGGAAGGTGGTGGGAGTAACAATAAATAGACAGCTATGGTCCCTGGTGAGAGAGACAATACTAACTTATGTTGATTAATTGCCAGTTTGAAAAGTGCAAACAAAAAAGTATAATTATCTACACATCTATTTTGTAGTCTACAAAACTGGGATTCCCTTCGATGTTAAAACTCCTTTTAAAATCATCTTTCTATTTTTTTTGTTGTTGTTGCTGCTGGTGGTGTTATTGAGGCAGAGTCACCCTGGGTAGAGTGCTGTGACATTATAGCTCACATAAACTTCAAACTCCTGGGTGTAAGTGATCCTCCTGCCTCAGCCTCCCAAGTACCTGAGACTACAGGTGCCCACCACCATGCCCAGCTAGTTTTTCTATTTTTAGTTGGAATCGGGTCTTTCTCTTGCTCAGGCTGGTCTGGAACTCCTGTGCTCAAGCAATCCACCTGCTTTGGCCTACCAGAGTGCTAGGATTACGAGCATATGCACTGCCCCTCTCCCCGGCACATCTTTCCAATTTTACCATCTAACACCTTATAGAACATATGTGTTGAACAAATTTACTAAGACACAGAATATGCATAGAGAGAGAAAAATAGAAGACTTACTTATTGGTCTTTTGACTGATAAGTACTGAAGGATCCTGAAGAAAATTATATGTGTATATTTTTATCCATTTATTTGAACAGGGACACATGAAGAAGCTCATTCTTAGTGCTCAGTGTTAGGGAGAAATCTAGAAACCGTCTAAAATGAGTTAAACCTAGGGATGAAGGAGAAGGCACAGCAGTAACAGCAGGGACAGACAGTCTAGAATTTCCTAGTGGCTTCAGTCTACACAGATATGGTCATCAGCCCAGTTGCCTAGAAGAGACTTAGGGCCTTTGAATCAGAATGTTCATGTAAGACATTCTGGTGCTGAACAGGGAAAAAGTGAACTTAGGATTCGTTCAACTTCCCTAATCACCAGATGGACCACTGTTCATTTCATTGTATCCTCCAAATAAAAACTTGCTATGTTTTCCCATGAGTATAATGATAAGAATTTCCCAGCTTTCCAGAAAAGTTCCAAGCACCCTGATGGCAAACTCTCACTAAGAATAACACAAGCATTCAGAAACTTCAAGGAAACTCCCCCATTCGTTGCCAAACAGTGATTGTCTCCTCCTCCTCCTCCTTCTTCTTCTTCTCCTTCTTCTCTTTCTTCTTCTTCTTCTTTTTTTCTTTCTTTTTTTTTCTTTCCAAAAGCCATATACAGCTTCTGGAATTGTTTCATGATTTCAACATGATGAATTTAATTGGGTTTGCAAACAAAAATATGAGCTGTGCATATTGGAATCTCAAGTTAAGTTTGCCCTCCTAGGAACATTTTTATTTAAAAACATTAACACATTGTGAGAAGTCAGAGCACCCATGTGTCTGCAAAATGAATGATTCAACAAATCCTTGTGAGTTCTCACAAAGAAAATAGGAGCATATAACCCAAAGGAAAGACAGAGGAGGATTTTGAAGGATCAGACTTGCAGATGCATTCAGATATGGGGATATAATGGATTGCCCTCTCCTGTTGGTTTTGAAATTCTATAACCATTAAGACATGGAAATTATACTAGGCAAAGAGCTTTTCTCATTACATATCATGTTTAATCGTGGAATCATAAGTATTTAAGTCCATATGGCCTTTGAAATCATATATTCTAATTTCGTCCATTTGTTTGTTGTCAGTGATTTTTGATCATAAACATTTTTGAAAATCTGATATTATCTCTGAACCCCCTAGTTAGAAAATTGCATGTGGAAGAGAGACCTGTCAACTCTCTGAAATCCACTCACAGGTGATGGGGCTGCTAAGGGGTAGGAGGTGGAGGATCCCTGGTCAATCATTTCAGATTTGGTCCAACCATCTACTACCTTGCCTGCAAAGAAGAAATGAAACCCAGATAGCTAAGGAGCGACCTGCTGAAATGTCACATAGCAACGAGCAGCAAAGCCACCAGCAAAAACCAAACCTCACTCCTTCCTGCTATCTGTTTCCGTTGCCTGCCAGGAACGCATCTGTCTTTCTCTCTAAGAGACAGGATCTCGCTCTGTTGCTCGGCTGGTCCCAAATTCCTAGCCTGAGGTGATCCTAGCTTCAAGGGATTTAAATTACCACTAATAATCAAGTTTGTCAGTGTTTCTCTTCACTAACAACCTCCACCACTTCAGCCAGGCTAGATAGTCAAGAGACAGTAAGGTCAGAAGCGAGGGAAGCCTGGGCTTTCTTTCCGATTGATGAATTTCCTGGGGTTTATTTCTGAGTGATGACTGCCCCAAACAAAATGACCTTTTTTGCATCAATCTTTCTATCTGTGAAGCAGAAACAATTATTTCTGGCCAGTTCTAGGCTTATTGCATGAATAAGCAAGATAATATCTATCGAATAGGAAAATAAAAATCAAAAGCATGTGACTTCAGGTAAAAACTTCCTCAAAAAACACCAAAACCGAAAACAAATCAAACATTTAAGGATAAAGTTTTCAAAGTCATCAATAGTTAAATAGATTTCTCTAGACTGAGTTCTTAGAATAAAGGTAATGGTCTACTTATCACTATCTTGTTATGTGGAACTATATCCTAGCAAGAGGACAGCCTTCTGTTGAAAATAGTTTTTAAATATACTTTCATAGTCTGGAAGAAATTACAATACGGGAGATCCAGACATAGATATTATTAATTCATTCTGAAAAATTAAAGAATGGGCTTGGGGAGCAGAATAAATCTCCAAATAGAGTAGATCTTAATTTGGGAGTTCAGTTTTTAATTCTATTTTAATGAAAAATTTCGGACTTGGCGCCTATAGCTCAGTGGTTACAGTGCCAGCCACATACGCTGGGGCTGACGGGTTCGAGCCCAGCCCAGGCCTTGCTAAATAACAATGACAACTACAATAAAAAAAAATAATAATAACCAGGTGTTGAGGCAGGGGCCTGTAGTCCCAGCTACTTGGGAGGCTGAGGCAAGAGAATCACTTGAGCCCAACAATTTGAGGTTGTTGTGAGCTATGATGCCACAGTACTATATGGAGGACAAAAAAGTGAGACTGTCTAAAAAAAAAAAAAAAAAGGAAAATAGAAAAATTTCATAACAAATTTCAAAGATTCGGAAATGAAACCCTTGCAAATGTTTTATTTGTTTTGAAATTCTTTGAAGTTAATTTTTCTACTGAGCTGTCAAGAAGGTATCTAGCTACCTATAACCTTCAAACAGTAGCTCCATTTATATGGCCAAGGCTAATACCTGAGTTACTGAGTCAGACTGTGACTTGCCCTTAGTACATCATAATACGTAACTCATTGCTTCAGGAAACACCTGGGGAGAAAATGCATTATCTCCAAATCAATCACCTTAGCAAGATGTGCATTATACATATTCTGGAATGCATGCATGATTTAGCAAGCTATGTTTATATCTGCAGAGAAATATAGGTTAAATGTTTATTTAGAGTCATCTAAGCTAGGGAAAGGTACAATTTCTGCATAATTTATATCTGCAGCTGTGAGGCTTCACAGGAAAACACACAGTTTATGCAGCACAGTTTAATCTTGCTCCACAGCCCCAAGGCTGAATTGTACAACAGCAAAAAAAAGAAAAAAGTTATATTTCTTGAGTGGCCTCAATAACAAATTCAAGGTTTCCATGCACATCTTAGATCATGGTTTTAGAAGAAATAATACTTCTTTAGAAATTCTGTCTCTTCTTTTCCCCTCTTCTGAAAAAGCTAGTGAACTGCCCAGCCCCAAATTCTGAAAACTGGAAATGTGACTTGTGTTACTTGTACTGTAATCTTTTGCATGTGGTAACATCAGTGACTCACAAATAGTACCATGAATCACAATTAAAGCTAAAAACACAGGATTTGGGGAAAAAATGTAAAATTACATTTTTTAGCAGAGTGGCGTTTGGCCTCTAAGTAATGTTTCCTTTCTCCTATCCTCTGCCTCCTCCCTTTCTTGGTCCACGCTCACACTGGTTTCCGATTTTACCCAAGGTTGCAGAGGAAAGTGTTGCATACCTTCAGAAAAGCTTTTGCCTTATATCCAGTTCTTTCAGGACAATTTTAGATAAGAATCTATATAACTATGATTTACAGGTATTGTCACATTCATCTGGAGAAAAGAAAAACATAAAAATTTTGACAGGGTTTACCACTTTACGAAAATCTGGACCCTTCTAATTTCTCAAAGAGATGGAGGACAATTAAAAGAATTTGTAGCAAATTGTGGAAAGGACTAACTTAGTGGTTTGTCTTAAAAAGAAATGAAAAAATTATAAGAGAGTCAAAATCTTTAATCATCCATTTTTGAAACTAACTTTTCTTGTGTAATTAAATGGTTTTTGCTTTCTTTTCTCTACCAACTGGAAAGAACTTAGTGGTTACTTTAGCCTAAATAAGCTTGAAATTCACTAAATATCAGTTTAAAATATTTAAACAAAACTTTTTGCATAGGAACATTTTTCTAATTTCCATAAATTTAATCTACTAAAATCTAAAAGCCAGCTCAGAAATTTTCTTGGCAGGCAAGTGTAGAGAAAAATTAAAGCTATTGGTTTATTTTTCTCAAACCCTGAAAAGGATACCACCTCTGCAAAGTGCACTGTAAACCTCTTTGCTTCCACATCTGATAAATAAGACAATTACTTACTCCAATGACATTTACTGTTGATGGAATGAAAATGCAGTCATCACATTGTGAAATAATTTAAGTGAATTCACATGCGTGCAACTTACCCCATGTGTAAAGCAAATCGAACACAAGCAACAGGGTCTCCATATTTGGGAACAATAAATGGCATATAAATGTGGAATGAATAAAATGTAATTAAACGTTTACTCATTTGAAATAACTATGCAATGACAAATATATATGAGTAAGAAAAATTCTTTTTTTACCCAAAAGTTTTTCTCCAGACTATACTGTGAGAAATTTTCCCACTAGACCTGATGAAGAATTGAAGAAAGTAAAATATAAATGTCCCACTTCTTACATGTTGATTCAACAAGCATTTACTAAATACCAAGTTCTAAAATAGCACAATCCCCGCAGGCCTGGAGCTCTCGAGTTCTACAGAGAAAAGAGCGCCCAAACAATTCTCCACTATGGTGAGTATTACTCCTGAGATATTGGCAGAAGACACTAGGGTTGCAAAAGTAGAAATATATAATCTGCTTGCAGACATCACAGGACATATCATGAAGAAGGTATATTCTGAGCAGAGTAAGAAGTAATCACAAGCAATGCCAGAGATAGC
The DNA here is from genome assembly GCA_963573935.1 of Arctocebus calabarensis. NCBI lineage: Eukaryota > Metazoa > Chordata > Mammalia > Primates > Lorisidae > Arctocebus > Arctocebus calabarensis. The sequence continues at coordinate 15,568 of CAUYON010094817.1, forward strand.
TGCAGGGAAAAGCAGTTGCAACGTTGTGGAAGAGAGAGAGATCATATTCTGTTTTTAAGATTTCTAAGTGTTTGAGCACAGCTAGAGTCTCTGAAGAATAAATGGGGGAGAATAATAACAGTTTGCCCAAACCCAAAATGATATTGAGGGGCCTCTGAGAGATTTGTCTTGGCTGTTTTTTCCTCTTGTTTTGGCTTTTAACCATCTGTTAAATTCATTCTTTTTCATCAGTAGAAAACTGAAAACAGGAAAAACATAAAGAACAAAATAAACTTAATTTATTTTTATTTATTTTTATTTCAGATTAATGGGAGGGTACAAACAATCAGGTTACAATGTTTGCATTTGTTAGGTTAACATCCCTGTTGTAGTCATGTCCCTCACCCAGGAGGTGTGCCATGTGCCCTTACATTGTGCCGTTAGGCAGGAGGTCACCCATCACCCTCCTGTCCCACAACTTGAATTGAATTGAGCTTTTCTCTTATATGGACATGTATTAGGTTATCAACTGGCTTCATATTAGAATTAAGTACATTGGATACTTGTTTTTTCATTCTTGTGGTAGTTTACTAAAAAGAATGTGCTTCAACTCCATCCAGTAAGCCTACTTTAAATTCTATCAACAAAGATCATGTGGCCTGACCACGTGCTTTGTTCCACAGCCCAGTTTCTCACAGCCTTAGCCTTGCACTATTAACTGATCTGAGACCACAGCAAGTTAGACTATCCCAACTCTCCCAGGACCCACCATGCTTCCCCCAATTCTCATCAGAATTTTCTCCACTTACTTTCCACGATAATTTTCTCAGTCTTGGTTCCTTCAGGGGATTAAATTTTCCCTAGCTCTGGCACACAGTCCTTTGATTTTGTGGGCTGTGGTTGCCATTTTCTACTCTTGGCTGAGACTCCAAAGGCATAAACAGCAATAACAAAAATAAATAAATGTGATTTAATTAAATTAAAAAGCCTCTGCAAAGCAAAGGAAATAATCTGCAAAGTAAACAGACACTCTACAAAATGGGAGAAAATATTCTTAAGCTATACATCTGGAAAGGACTAATTTCCAGAATCTACCAAGAACTCAGACAAATCCTCAAGGATAAAACAAACCTCATCAAAGAGTGGGCAAATGAATGAACAGAATTTTTGTAAAAGAAGATATACAAATGGCCAAGAGATATATGAAAAAAATCTGTAACATCACTAATCTTTAGGAAATGCAAATTAAAACCACAATAAAATACCATAATTCCTGTTAAAATTGTCATTATTAAAAAGTCAAAACCCAACAGATGCTGGCATAGATGCAGAGAAAAAGGAATATATATACTCTGTAGGTAGGACTGCAGCCTAGGACAATCCCTTTGGAAAACAGTATGGAAACTCTGTAAAGAGCCAAAAGTAGACCTACCATTCAATTCAACAATCCCACTACTGGGTATCTTCCCAAAGGAAAGAAAATCATTTTATCAAAAAGATACCTGCACTCAAATGGCATTCACAGCACGACTCACAGTTGTGAAGATATGGAATCAATGTTAGTCTCCATCAATTCATGAGCTGATAAAGAAAATGTGGGGGGAAAAAAGAGAAAAAAAGGAAGGGAAATGTGGGTATATACATACACACCATGGAGTCTTACTAAGCCATAAATGGAATGAAATAACATGCAAGTGACTTGCATAGATCTGGAGACCATTATTCTAAGTGAAGCATCTCAGGAATGGAAAACAAACACCACATGTTCTCACAAGTAAGTGGCAGCTAAACAATGGGGACACATGGGCACAAAGAGACACAAAGGGACATGGGAAACTGGGAAGTGGGGGGTGGGGGATTAAAAACTTAACCTATTGGTACAATGAACACCATTCTGGAGATAGCACACTGCATTATACAGTTTATCTATTTAACAAAAACATCTGTACCCTCTTAATATTTTGAAATTAAAAAAAAAGGCAAGGCTTAGATGGATGACTTATCCTCCTGCCTGTAGAATTATGTGCAAACTCATTGGCTTTAATAGAACATTGTGAACCAAGAGTTGGAGGATGACTTCTGTCTAGCCAATCTAGCTTATTTTTCATGAACAAGTCTTGACAGATGATCACATCTAAATTTGACTCCTGTTGGTCAGACCAAATTTTTTAGCCACTACATTTTACTAAGACCAGAATACCAGAATTGAAGGAATTCTGAAAGCAGAATCTCTACTGTGAAGTAAATTAGGACTTGAGGTCTACATCCTCAGGTACTTCCAATAAGTTATGAGACTGGAGAAGAACTTCAAAGTTCATCTAGTTCATTGCCCTTGCTCTTTCCCCAATCAAGAGTGTTCAGATCAAGACAGGCTTATTTTTGAGATCTTTGCTAAAGTAAGTCTAATTCAAAGATAATATAATTTGCACTTCAGAAACTTTTCAAAGTAATCCATAAATATTTTAAGTGAAAATTTAAATAATGAATAAAAACTAAGTGAAATTGAAATATCCTATTATTTCATTTCTACATTATAGGACAATAGCCTTTAATACAATTTAAAATAATAATATTGTTCTACAAAAAATATTAAGGTATTCATTTAGAAAAAAATTGAGAATAGGCAGACTTTTTAGCATTATTATACTTACAATTGCATTGTTACTACACCTAATAAAAATTTAATACTCATTTTCTAAATCATATCAAATAAAAATTTTTATATAATAAAATATATAAAATTTGGAATTAAAAGCCAGTATATAGGTATTACATAAAGGCATAACTTTAAATAAAAATTGGACCAAAATGTACTTATCATTTTGGATCCTACTTTCTTTCACTCCAATTAGATTATGAACACTTTCCACATTAAGATATACTTACTCACAATAAATAGCTGTAAGTATACCATTTAATGTATAAATTGTAATTTATTTATCCAAATCTTCTATTACTGGTCAGCTAGAGATTTTTAATGTTTATCTTTATAACAAGTTCTGTGTTACATATTCTGCATCTAATCGACTTTTAAAGATGATTTTGAAGTAAAGGAATTGTGGTGTCAAGGTATATGAATTTTTAAGCATTTGCTATCTATTTTTGCTCAGGAATGGGTAACGAAGATTATTCAAATTTCACTTATCAAATTCTACAATAATCTACCACAGAAAAACTTCTGAGAAAAGTGAAAATATGATAGCCCTGGTTTGACAGAAGAAATCATTGGAAATCACATTCTAGCTTTTATTTGGAAGGTTTTGACTTAATTCCACTTAGTTCCAATTAGAAACAAGCATGTCAATAAAAGCTATATTTTCTTCTTTGTTTCCTTCTTTATAAATAATGAATTAGGCCAGGTGTGATGGTTTATCCCAGCACTCTGAGAGGCTGAAATAGGTGGATCACTTGAGGTCAGGAGTTTAAGACCAGCCTGAGCAAGAGCAAAATCCCATCTCTTCTAAAAATAGAAAAATCAGCTAGGTGTGGTAGTGGTCGCCTGTAGTCTCGGCTACTTGGGAGGCTGAGGCAGGAGGATCACTTGAGCCCAAGTGTTTGAGGTTGCTATGAGCTGTGATGGCACAGAACTCTATCCAGGGCAACAGAGTGAGACTTTGTATTAAAAAAAAAAAAAGAATGAATTAACTCTTGATGAGGGCAAGAAACAAAGAAGACTAAAACCCATTTGTTGGTTTGGTTGGAAACCCTTTAAAACTCTAGTCTGTGAGTTGTCCAGCCAAAACATTGACATATTTTCTTTGGTACTATTTCCTGTCACTCTGTACTTTTCCACACTCACCTATCTCCCATAGCTTCCCAATAGTTCCCATTAAATCACAAAGGGGGCTGACTGAGATGTCACCAAGCCTTAAGCCACAAAACTAATGACCCATAATTTAAGCCTTTTGCATATTGTATTTGCTTTCTCATGTTTTCATAAGTGGTATGAAAAAGAGGAAGCTATGGGAAAAAATGTATAAAGATTAAACTGGTTCACTGAATGAGGGGCTGGCAAACTTTTTCTCCACAGCCCAATGGTAGCTATTTTCTAGCTTTGCAGACCACAAAGTTATCACAGCCACTCACTGCCCTAGTAGTATGAGAGCAGCTGTTAGACCCAGAATGAATGGGTGAGGCTGTGTCCTAATAAAACTTTATTAACAAAAGTGGGTGGATGCTCAATTTGGCCTATGTGCTGTAATTTACTATCCCTTTCCACTTCACCTTTTTAAACCTTACTCACAGAAGTTTTTATAATTGAACTGAAAAGTAACATTTGCATTTTCTACTTTTTTCCTAGAATGATTTCTACAACTAGATCTATAGGGAAAAAAAGGAAGTGTGGACGAAATCAAAGTGACATTCGAATTTCTTTTCTAATGTTCCCAGTGGAGTTCTTTGTGGGTTCCTTCCATTTGCTTTGAAGAGGAACTGATTACTGCTTGCTGAAGAAGACAGTCTTCACCAAGTGTGCGTCCCTGTGGAATGTGTGTCACCTCTTGAATTCTTCAGTGGTGGTCCCTACCCTTCCAGTCCGATCTTCAATATTGTTTCAAAATCTCTGAATTGGTTCAACCTGGAGAATCTCTGGAGTTTCCACTCTGATCCCATGGGCAGGGTGGGTGGGTCCAAGGACATTATATTCCTGCTTGTTTTAGGCTCAACAATGATATCCTTTGTTACCCCATGTAGATCTTTGTGTGTGGTAGAGAACATATCTCACATTTCTCTAGACATGCCCAAAATATGTCAAAACTAATTTTGCTGTCATTAGTGTAACATATTTGATTAATTTTTTTACCACAAACTTTTTGGCTCTACCCAGAATGGGCAATTTGCATATGTATCCTTTGACTATTTAACAAAATGCTCAATACTATTACACAGTCAAAGAGACTTTTTCCATGAAATGTGTAACAACTGGATGGATATGCTCCAAAAAGTCTGATTTCAAATATCTTGTAAATCATGAAATCCAAACCAGGTTTGAATTAAGGAAATTATGAGTCAAAATAAATTTTATGCCTAACTTAAATCTTCTACAGTGTTTGACAAACAATGGAAATGACATGAAAATAGAATACTGTTGTGAAACTTAAGTATATTTTCCTGCTATTTAATTCTATCCATATATTTTAGAAAACAAATAAGAACATTTTCTTTAACTGTTTTAAAGTTAACAATCGCTCACTTCCTACTGACCATTTCTCATGTGTCATGCTCATCTCCTATATTATAAAGCAAACTGCCCATGGCACTTACACTTGTCTCTCTTTCTCTTCAACTAAGCTTATTGACAAAGTTATCAATTTTAATCTCTGTAAAGATCCTTAGCATAATTAATTCTCTTAGCATCTCTCCTCTCTTCCCCTTTTCTCCCACTTCTTCTTCCACCCACTGCAATCCCACCTTCTCCCTTGTCATGCCCCTGAAGCCTCTACTGTCAGGTCACTGGTGAATTCTTCTTCTGATAGGTCTGCTGGAGAGGTTTCATCACTGGTTAACCACTCCTTTCTTGAGACACTTTCTTTCATTGATTTCCATAATTCTAACCTCCTTTCCTTTCAGATATGTTTTAAAGGTTCACTTCCGCTCCCCACTGAAATATGGAATAATTCTCCAGGTTTAGCTCTATAATACCTTCTCTCTCCATGTGCCCCACCAGTGATTTCATCAATATCCATGGGTATTAATCTCAAATCTTGTAAGTTATATTTCTTTGTCACACCTCAAATGTGCATACCTGTCTACAGGACACAGCTACCTTGATGGCTTTGGGCATTTTGAGCCCCACACTTGCTACCTCCATTCTTTCCCTCAGACCATTCTCAGCAATGCATCCCAGTGCCACTGTGCTTCTGTGCTTTCCAATGCTTCCCTGTGCCACTGTGATACTGTGTGGTTCAATGTGATACTGAACCACATTACAAAGATCCTTAGCATAATTAATTCTCTTAGCATCTCTCCCATCTTCCAGAAATACTCTTAGCTATCTTCATTGGTCTAGTAGCTTCAGCCCATCCTTTGAGTTTCAGCTCAGATGTCACTCCCACCAGAAATTCTCTCCTGATCCAGCCACACCACTCAGATGGTGCTTGCAGTGGGAGGAGAGAATGGCACCAAATGAGGCCAGACAGACCAAAGATCCTAGAGCCATCCCTGGTCACAAAACCAGGGGCTTCAGCACATCACAGTGTGTCAATTAGGATGACAGCTTAGAAGTTTAATGTGTTTTCTGTCTCCCTGGGATTGGAGGAGAAGAAAAGATGAGAAGAGAAGAGCAAAAAAAAGGGGGACAAGTGTTTCAAGCTGAGCAACCTCATTAAAGGGGAAAGGCCAAAACCAAATCAAGTACCATACTGAATATCAAACTTCCCAAAATGGATCGTGATGGAGCAGATAAGTGAGAACTAGAGACTTCCCTGGAGAAGCTGTGAGCACTTGCATTATCCCTGTGGCACTGGCCATCCTTCATAATCTGGGTCAGTTACCACTCAGTAGAAACCATTAAGATGCGTAACTTCACTACACTAGGGCTTAGAAGACTGTAGTGTCAATTCTTAATTATGTGTGGGCAGGAGTTCATCTTAGACAATGAGGTCTTAATGTCGTTTATAAGAAAATCTTGGAAAGACAACTTTGTTTTCATAAATTAAACATTCTTAGCTGAGCTCCTATAAACAAATATGTAGAAGACTATAGCTGGGCCAGTGGCTTGTGCCTGTAGTCTCAGCTCCTCAGGAGGCCAAGGTGGGAGGATGGCTTGAGCCCGGAGTTTGAGGCTGCAGAGAGGCATGATCTCACCTTTGCCCTCCAGGCTGGGTCACAGAGAGCCATGGCCAAGAGCTTTATCAAATTGTATCATCATATTCAAAGAGCACTGTCACATCCTGATTCTGAGCTTTGTCCTTGTGTTTGGTTATAGTTTCCTGAAGCTCTGTTTCAAATTATTTATTTGATAAAATAATAAAGTAAATGGGGCTTTCCTGTAATGAATGTAATTTTACAAATTGTTCCTGAAATTAATTGTTGATTACAAAGCTTGTTTTGATCTTTGTAAATCCTTTTGTATTTCATTCTTATAGATGGGATACTTAGGAAATATTTACCCAAGACTTCTTGTGCTTTAGGGATAATTCTGTGTCAGGGAGTTATCACTGAATATGTTAGCAACACTTAATAGAATGTGTACGATTTTATAACTAGCAAGCAAATAGCCACTGTTAATAATACCCTTTCTGCCTTTAGGCAATTTCACAACCACTCATAACTCTTATATAATCCAGATCCAAGGCCAGGCCCCACTCCCTGATTGCTGAAGGAATCCACAATCTTGACTCAACTCCCCAATTTCATAGCCTTGAGGTCCAAACCCTTTGCTGAATCCCCAAGGGCTTTTCCTGCCGGGCATTTTGCCAAGAAGGCTGAATTTCTTCTTCAGAAGGCTTCTTGTGTTGGTACTAAGAATATACTTTCTAACTGGGATTTTTTGGATGATTCTATTAACCACAAGCCTCTGTTATCCAGTAAGTACTTAAAATCTTGTTGAAATACCCTACTTATACATAAATATACCTCCCTCCCAGAATACCCAAATCACAAAGGGATGAAGTTGAGTTTCATCTGCTCCATTCTGAGCTGATTCCTCTAGTTTAGATTTAGATTAGGTAAAGTTTTTTGTTTCCCCCCCCGCCACCCCCCGCCCCCCACCCCGCAGCCAGGAACTGCAGGACCTGCTCCAAGCTCCTGTACTTCAGAAGCAGGATGGCGAAATGGGTGCTGTCACCCCACAGCGGGAGGGAATCAGAGCAGGGGTGAACCATCCTCTGCTTTGATAGGGACGTGAAAACCGAGCTGCACAGCCCGGCAGCTGCGCGTAGAGCAGCAGACAGCCTCCCGCGTCCCCAAGCACCCCACACTGGCCCCAGTTAGAGCTCTCTTTCCTCCATCCATCTTGACTCAGATCACAGCTTCTCAGGGAGGCCCACCCGACCACACGGGAAAACCCACATCCCCACGCCTGGCCGTCCCGACCCCCTTACTCTGTTCTCCTCCTCTTCTCCCACATTCCTAAGCATGCCACTTGACGGACCTGAGGTTTACTGACGGCCACCCCAGCCGGCATGCCAGGCCACCACCAGGGCAGGTGTCTGCATCTCCAGAACCAGCCTCTCTGCTGCCTCCTTTCACTCTGCCATCTCCCTCCCTGACCATGACCTTCTGACCCAGCACTCCCCCCACCCATTACTGCCCTGCTCCTCCTGGTGGCCAAGGCCTCCTACCTCCACCTGACCCAGCTCCTGAGGCCTTTCTGACTTCCAGCCTAACTGTTCAGCAACTTCAAACCGCCTTGATTAGAGTCCAGATGTCTTCCTTCCTTCCATGTCCACTTCTGCCCACCACCCAGCCCCGGAAACCCCTTTCTACAGTTCCGCTCTCGACTCTCCAACATTCAAACGCAAGGCGGACAGCCATGGAGGAGGAGCGGCTCCCTCACACACCTAGGCTCCTACTGACTTGCTCCAGCACCTGTTCAGACCCTTTTCCTCCGTCCTCAGCCACTCCATCTAAAGCTCAGCCTGAGTCTTGCCTCCAACGACGATGAAGACAAATCCTTCGTCACAACCCCCTCATATACCTTTCCCTCCGTCTTGAACTATCTCTGTGTCTATAGGCATCGAAATTTCCCTGTGTCTTCAGGTGCCTACTCTCCTGTTCCCCCTTTTTAAGGGAAAGAGGTGTCCTTGCCCTTCTCGGGGTTCATTCCACCAGAAGCCCCTCTGGAGGAACCAAGGGGACATGAGGAAACCTCAACCGCTTCTTTCTGGTCTTTGTCCCATGCTGATAGGGGGGTAGTTGGACGTGAACACAGCCTAAAACAATCTGAGCAGCCATTCAAACCTGGACCACTAATGCCTGCTACAGACTCCCACATTATCTCTAGCAAGTCGTCAATGAATATTTGTTCAAGGAAGGACGGCAAGTGAGTGATCGAAACCCTCATCTTCTCTGAAGGAATGACTCAGATCCCACCTCCTTCACAAAGCCTTCCCCCACTACCTTTTTAAACTGTAAACCAAAATAAACTCTGCTAAATTCCTTTGGAAGTTTTGTGTGAAGCCCTTACTTGATCCTTAATGGTTTGCTTCTTTACACTGAAATTATGGTTAAAGGTATGTCTTCCTATGCAAGTGTACTATGAACTCTCCAAAGACAAACCTGTGTTTCCCCAGAGCTAACAGTGAGTATGCTGAAAAATAATTACTCACACTTTTCTTTGTTCAAAATCCTGCCATGTAGTGGCCGTGGAGTTAAGAATAGTAGAGAAGTAACACTTGCATAAGCTCCATTTCTGAATTTCCACAAGGCAGGAAAATTTGGGCTGATTAAATTTGGGGGCTCTTCCAAATTGCATATAAGATTTTCAAGCAAGTTAGTGAAATAAGACTGATTAAATCATGATTAAAGAAAATGATAAGATGCTAAGAATTGCCAATTCCTTTCACGTTACTCAAGAAGAGATCATTATTGTATAGGAATATGATAAAAAGTTAACTACAAATAGATAAGACCGTTATGGGTGATTTTAGAAGTTTCAAGATGTCACAATTAACAAGTATTTCCTTTACCATAAAAAAATATTATTTCCAAAAGAGAGAAGCATTTATGTGGGTTTGTACTAGGTGCCTTCTGTATTAATAGGTTTTCAGAGTAGGACTCATATTACAAGATGTACTTTGAAACCATAAACCCATTAAAGGATCCATCCGTATTCTTGGCATCTGGTCCCAGCACTCCTACGACTGAAGAGGTAAGCAGGGAAAGTCAACATCTTTTTTTTTTTTTTTCCGAGACATAGTCTCACTTTATCACCCTTAATAGAGTGCTGTGGCGTCACAGCTCACAGCAACTTCCAACTCTTGGGTTTAGGTGATTTTCTTGCCTCAGCCTCCCGAATAGCTGGAACTACAGGCACTTGCTACAATGTCTGGCTATTTTTTGTTGCATTTTGGCCGGGGCTGAGTTCAAACCCGCCACCCTCGGTATATGGGGCCGACACCCTACCCACTGAGCCACAGGTGCCACCTGAAAGTCAACATCTTGATGTCAATAATTTTTTCCTCTTTGAAAAGAACTGAGTAATCCTATGTGAAAAATCCTAAAAATCCAGTTTTCTTTTTTTCCTTTAGATGGTTTGGTGAGCCTTGTGATGCCTCCCATGATGGCATTCTTTACCCTCCGATCCTACTAGTTCTAAAACATAATTAGTTATCATCATTTTTTAGCATCAAATCTTATTGGGAAGCAAAAATTATATTTAATGCTGAAATGCATTAATGAGTTTTAACTGTAGTGCTGTCTCAGTCAAAAGAATATTTCTGCCTTGGTGCCTGTGGCTCAAGTGGCTAAGGCGCCAGCCACATACACCTGAGCTGGTGGGTTCAAATCCTGCCCAGGCCACCAAACAACAATGACGGCTGCAACCAAAAAATAGCCGAGCATTGTGGTAAGCACCTGTAGTCCCAGCTACTAGAGAGGTGGAGGCAGGAGAATCACTTGAGCCCAGAAGCTGGAGGTTGCTGTGAGCTGTGAAGCCATGGCACTCTACCCAGGACAACTGCTTAAAAAGGATCTTGCTGTATTTTGTATAATGACACCATCAAAGCCCTATGAATTAGAATCAGAGTATCTGAGGCCATGTGGTTCTGGGAGCCAGTTGATGATTCACAGCCTGAAATAAACAGATGGTACTAATAAAACCGTTCCTCAGAGTTGTGCAAACTGAAGCAACTCGATTGCTCCGTGGCGATTGAAGTCACCATGAACTAGATTTAAAAGTGAGGATGAGGACTATCGACCTACAGCTCCACATAAAAGCAGTGCCAGCCATGTCCTATCCCAGTTCCCTCTTTCATCCTGAGTGAATTTTCAAAGATTCATTCCAGACTTGCTGAAGACTTCAAGTTTATGGATAATAGGGATTATTTTTAAATGACCATAGCATGAGTTAGATTAACTGGAACTGCTCGTGAGAGCTAAGTAAAAAAGTCAAGAGGTACAATTCTGTTGGTCTGGAGGGCAAAATAATGACCTCCCAAAGATGGCCAAATCCTGCTCCCTGGAAACTGTGAATAAGTTAGGTGGTAAGGGGAAATTAAGGCTGAAGATGGAACTGAGGTTGCTAATAAATTGCCGTGGAGATGGGGAGACTGTCCTGGATTTACTGGGTGGGCCCTAGTAATCACCAGAGTCCTTTTAAAGGAATGAATAGTCAAATCAGAGAGTGTCAGAGAAAAGTTGGATGAATCACTGCTGGCTCCAAAGGTAGAAGAGATTGGGCACTGGCCAGCAAATGCAGGTGGCCCCTCAAAGCTGGACAAGATAGGAAAACAAATTCCCTGAGAGCCCCTATAGAGAAACACAGCCCCACCAACACCTTGATTTCAGTCTGGTTGAGCCCCACTCACCTGACTTCTGACCTCCAGAACTATAAAATAATAGGTCTGGGATCCTTAAAACCACTAAGTTTGCAGTGATTTGTTACAGCAGCAGTGAGAAACTAATACATACAATCAGCAAATAAATATTTTCAATCCCAGAATCCTTTTGTTTGAGCACACACTTTCTACTTACCATTACGTAACACTTTACCTCAGTTGACACAGTCTTCTGCAAACATTGCCACACTGGTTCAGGGATAGGGCTATGACCCACTCAACTTGTATTCTTTCCTTTTTTTTTTTTTTTGAGACAGTCTCACACTGTCACCCTGGATAGAGTGCCGTGGCATTATCATAGTTCACAGCAACTTCAAATTCCTGGGCTCAAGCAATCCTCCTGCCTCAACCTTGCAAGTGGCTGGGATTACAGGCACCCGTGATCACACTCAGCTAGTTTTCTATTTTTAGTAGAGACTGGGTCTTGCTCTTGCTCAGGCTGATCTTGAACTCTTGAGCTCAGGGATCCACCTGCCTCAGCCTCCCACAATGCTGGGATTACAGGTGAGAGCTACTGAATTGAACCTGACCAGATTTTGTATTCTTAACAACTACTGTGCATCCTGGCTCACAGAAGTTAAATAAATAGATTCAGCAGTCTGTTGCTTACCTCACATGGCTCTAATGTGCTGTCAGCTGACAACCATGGACAGCTTCATCCTTAGGGTCCCTGAAACACATTATAGGAGAATTTTAATGTAATTATTTGCCTCATACATTGCCTCATTTCTCTCTGGTTTTTACTCTAATCATAAAATTTTAGGGGCAGACAATGCTAAAATTGTGTCCATCAATCTTGTTTTAGAGGTATGGATTGGTGAATTATTTCCCCTCTGTGTCATCAAGCATTAGATTCTGAGCCAGTCTTGTCTCCAAAACAAAATGCTGGCTCTCCACATTCAAAATTGCCATCCTTGACAGGTACAAGAACACTTCATGTAATACTTCATGTACTGACAGCAAATTGCCGAAGTGACCTAAAAAGTACTAAGCACAACCTTTTCAGGTAAGCAGAACAGCCCCATGGGAGGAAGAGAAGACATCTTGTTAACATGATATAGCAAAGTATCATTCGCCTTGAGTAAGTATTTTTATATAGAGAAAGAGTAAAAAGATATTTTATATAGTTTGTTTATATATAAGAAATCATCCTCCAAGAGGTTTGGTTCAAAAATATTTCTTTTCAAAACTACTATGTTACTTTTTCTGATTCAATCTTCAGGCTGTGGAAAACCAGAAATTATTTTCAAATGTCTGGCTGCTCACCAGTGAACTATTTGAAAAAGACAACAGTCTCTCTAAATTGACCTTCAGAAAATGGCTTCAAGATGAAGTGTGTCCTGTTATAGTAAACATCAAACAGAACTTTCTTATCCTGGGTTTTTAGAGTCCATCTTGAATTCAATGTTCTATTCTTATGTTGAGTCAGGAAGAACACAACACATTTACAATGTGCTTCATGAGGTCAAACTAGAAGATATTTTTATTTCTAGAAAACAACATAAGTGTTCAGCTGGTGCAAAAAGGCTATCAGCTTTACATTTGTATGTATGTATCTTTCTCTTCTCTTTCATTTTCTTAGATCCTTTCTCTCCACTGTTGTCATTTTCATTACTGACAATGTTTCGGGAAAGTTGAACTAAAACATGTTATGCTTTCGATAGTCAACAAATATAAAAAAAATTGATCCAGAAACATGGTAACCTGAAAGAAAATGGAAATTTGAGAAATTGTTGTTTTTCTTCAGATGGATAGAGAAGATTGTTTTTTCTTTTTAATAAAATGGCTAGAAATTTTTTTAGAACATATGCACATCTTCACCACAGGAATGTTCTTAAGTTAATGAATGTAAGGCTAGTTATACAATAACTAATTTTACCTAATTTTATTATTACTGTTTTATATTTTCACATAATTATTAACTGTCTACTAGTACTGGTGACTTTCCTTCAAATGTAGTAGAAAACATTTCATTACAATATTTTCATTACACCTATTCATTGCAATAGCTTAAACAAATTCTACCCAATTTTAGATGCACCATAATTATATAACTTAACAAAAACCAAAGTATTCTGACTTAGTTCAATAGGGGAAAGAAGGGAAATCCTCAATAACTTAAAATAAGGGCATCATGTTTAGGAGTTATAAGTGACCATCAAGATCATTTGGTCAAACTACATTAATTTGTAATTTTAAAAGCCAACATCCCACATCAAATATCTTTTTTGACCATAATGGTGTAAAACTAGAAATCAGTAACAGGAGGAATCATGGAAAATTATCAAATATGTGGAAATAGGCTTCCTGAATATCTGTTGGGTCAAGAAAGAAATTAAAGGGGAAATTTAAAAAGATCTTGAAAAAAACAAAAAGAAAAACACAATATACTAATACTTATAAGATACAGTAAAAGCAGTTCTAACAGGGAAATTCATATCAAGAAACACCTCTAGGCCAGCATGGGCTCACACCTGTAATCCCAGGACTTTGGTAGGGCTAGGCAGGTGAATCTACTGAGCTTAGGAGTTTTAGATCTACCTGAGCAAGAGGGGGCCCTTGTCTCTACTAAAAATAGAAAAACTAGCCAGACATGTTTGCCAGGGGGATTGTTTGAGCCCAAGAGAGTGGAGAGTGTAACAGGGGTTACCAGAGGCTGCGGAGAGTGAAACAGGGGTTACTGGAGGCTGCTGCTGCTGGTGGTGGCAGAGAGTGGAAATAGGGGAGATACTCGTCAAAGGGTACAAAGTTTCAAGTAAACAACAGAAGCAAGTTCTGTGATCCATTGCACAGCCTTTGTGACTAGAGTTCATAATAATGTATTGCCTTATTTCAAAATAGTCCAGATAGAGGATTTTAAATGCCACCACCAAGAAATGATAAATATTTGAAGTGATGAGTATGCTATTCAGCCTAATTTGATGAGTCCACAATATGAACATGTATGGATACACCATATTGGACACTATATATATATATATATAGTGGACACATATATATATGTACACACACAGTTATTATCTGTCAATTAAAATAATAAAGCTAAGGCCCATAGAATTTAACCAAGGAGCACAAAGGCACAAAGCTAGCTGGACACAGACATGCCCTTTACTCCCAGCTTGATGGAATGTCGAGCATGGAATGTTAATCATTGCCTTTGCTTCTGTAGAGCTGAAGCAGGAGCATGGAATTCCAGTTCTCCAGAATGTAGCTCTAGAGGAAAATGTGATGGTGTCAGCACAGTTTTATGTAACTTTGGATGTCCTAGTAAGCCAGTGAAATCTCTTTAAATTTTTTTTTCTTTTTTTTTTTTTTGGTAATGACAGGGTCTCAGTGTGTTTCCACGGTTCATTACACTGCTCATTTTCTCTCTCGTTCAGACTTGTAATCAGAGACAAATATGGACATGTGAGTTATAGGTTTCTACTGTGCTCTTTTTAGTCCTTTTTTTTTTTTTTTTTTTTTGAGACAGAGTCAAAAAAAAGAAACAACAACCTCAAACTCTTGGGCTCAAACAATCCCCTACCTCCCCCATAGCTGGGACTACTACAAGCTCCCATGCTGGGATAGTTTTTCTGTCTTTAGTAGAGACAGGCTTCACTCTTGCTCAGGCTGGTCTCCAACTCCTGTCTGGGTCTCGAAGAGTGCTGAGATGACAGGTGTGAGCCACTATGCTGGCCACCATGCTCTTATAATTACTACCAAATAACTACCATCCTCTCATGGGCTCCAAATGTGTGGTCTAAAGCTTATTTCTTAGTGGATTCACTTTCTAAATTGTTTTCTCCAACTGAACACAGAAATCTAAAAAATGAAATAACTGGAAGTTCTCTGCTTGGTCATTTCCAGAGCCAAGCCAACCAATGCCTCTCTCTCTTCCTGCCTCCCTCCCTCCCTCTCTTTGTCATCCTGTTTCTGTAACTTCTGTCTCTTCCTCCTCATTCTCTCTCTCTCCAATGCTTTTCTTCTTTACACAGAAAAGGGAATGAAGAAACAGGAACTATGCCTTATAGGCCTGGCCTCCCTGGAACCTCCTCCACAACTCAGTGAGTAGCTCACCTACATTGCATTTTAGTGACAGGTCTCTAAGACTGAGCTGATTACTGGGTGCTTCCTGTGAGTGTGCCCAATTGAAAATCTGGTCAAAAGTCGAATTGTAATTCATTGCTAATATACAGGAAGGAAAGATGTTTTTCTTCCTATGTGATATCCTACAGACAACAGTTCTCTTCCTATTACAGTTACACACATTAAGCTTCCTTCTTTTTTTTTTTTTTTAACTGTTCAAGTATGTTTCAGTGAGTCATTACCTTCTGACCTCAACTGCCTGCTGAGACAGACCTTGCAAACCTAATTAGTACCACTGGGAATCTGAGGATGCCTAATTGGCTCTCTTGATGGCTTACCGTAGAGTTGTTATGTCATATTTTTCTATGTTGGAGGTAGGAAGGTAACATGTATTTTACAGGAAAATGGCAACAGGGCCAATTTCAAGATACCTGAATTTATTGTAAGTTTCCTAATTACGCTGAAGGAAGTAGCCTGAGATGTGTGCAGACATTTAGCTGTTTTTGTAACTGTTTCTAAAATTGTGTAGCTATCTTCCAAAAATAAGATGATGTAAAATATGGCACCTTCATATAATGGACTACTAGTTCATTATACTTCTACTAGATGTACTTTTAAAATGTTTTAAAAGGCTCAGTGCTTATAGTTCAGTGGTTAGGGTGCCGGCCACATACACTGGGATGGCGGGTTCGAACCTGACCTGGGCTTGCTAAACAACAATGACAACTACAAAAAAAAATAAAAAAATAGTCAGGCATTGTAGTATGTGCCTGTAGTCTCAGCTACTTGGGAGGCTGAGGCAAGAGAATCACTAAAGCCCAAGAGTTTGAGGTTGCTGTGAGCTGTGACGCTACATCACTCTACCAAAGGTGACATAGTGAGACTCTGTCTCAAAATAAATAAATAAATAAATGAATGAATGAATAAAATGTTTTAAAATAATATTTACTGGGAAGAAAACATGTTCATAATGTATTGCTAAATAAAAGAAGCAGACTTCAAAGCATTATATGTAGCACAAAGTCTTTTTGTTTAAAAACAACAGTAATATGAATTCTGGAAAGATACACAAAGATAACAGCAATTACCTCTGGGCTATTGTTTCTGCAAATTACTTTTTTTATTTACATTTTACTTACAGTATCTTTTGATTGTCTCATGACAATCATATATTTACATACTACCTGTGTAATAAAAAAAAAAGAAAAGAAATTAAAGGGTAGTGCCTGTGGCTGGCTCATCCAGTAGGGTGCCGGCCCCATATACCAAAGGTGGCGGGTTTAAACCCAGCCTTGGCCGAACTGCAAAAACAGAAAAACAGGCGGGTGTTGTGGGGGGCGCCTGTAGTCCCAGCTACTCGGGATGCTGAGGCAAGAGAATCGCCTAAGCCCAGGAGTTGGAGGTTGCTGTGAGTTGTGTGACGCCACGGCACTCTACCCAGGGCAATAAAGTGAGACTCTGTCTCTAAAAAAAAAAAAAAAAAAAAGAAAGAAAGAAATTAAAACAAAGAAAAGAAATCCACTGGACTTAAATCCACTTAAATTAAAATACAGAAAGATAAATTTGGGTAGAAATCAACTTTTGGCTTTTAAAGGTGAAATAATACTTCATAATATGAAACCTCAATTTTCTTCCTGCAGTGGACACATGAAGAAAAAGGATTACTGGTAACAAAAGGCAAGGTTACAAAAAAAAATTGACATCAGCCTTTTGCAAAAGTAAGATTTATGAGATAAAGGCAACTAAAAGAGGGACTAGAAGACATTAGTCAAATCAACCAGCTACTACTTAATTTTGATCAGTGTGCCTTACCAAAACCATCTGGATAATGTGGATAAGGTGTATTCAAAGTTCTTCATAAACTGTGACAGTTGTTAACAATGGAATCAGAGACTTGGGAAGGCCTGGGGGAAGGACGGAGCCTCAGACCTGAGAAAGAACGTATCTCTTAGTATAGAATTATTTTGATGGACTTTTAGTTCCTTAAAGCATACATGGCCTCAGGGGATTCATGTGGTAAAAATATTCATTATAATAGTTGTTGTTTTTTTTTTTTTCAATTTATTGCACTACATGGCTCTCCCACTGAGAAGGAATGAAGAATTTTTTAAAAATAGTGACATAGTTCAAAATGGCTCAGCATTTATTAAAAAAAAAGTAAAAAGTGAGGTTTGCCTTCCTTCTAACATCATTTCATCAGTAGCACAGAGTGGAACACACTGTAATTCAAGGGATATTGGATGGAATACTAAAAAGATTACTGGCTTACTAATAGGGCAAGATTAGCCTTAGACTAAAGGCTGCTCTGGACCCACCTAACACAGCTTAAAAGCAGAAGAAAGAATCAAAGTCTTTCTAAGAAATTTCACAGCATCCCAATAACAAATTGGAGAATGTGTTTAGAAATGCAAAATTTATTCAGCTCCCCAAAAATGTAAAATTCCCATCTTCTAGCATGCAATCCAAATTCTCAGATGTAAAAAGACACAGGAAAATACAAGAGAAAAATCTTGTATTTTTCTTTGAAATCAATGGAAACAGACCCAGAAATAACACAGATTTAGTAGCTGAGACCATGAAAGCAACTAGCATGACCATACAGCATATGCTCAAGAAGCATTGAGCCTACAAGACATTGATGATAATGAAAAAAAAAAAATCAAACTTCTAGAGATGAAAAATGCAATATCTGAGTATCCTCTGATCTCAAATCCTTAACACATGTGTTGTCTCTCCTGGGAACACTGCTCCTCTCCTACTTCATTTGCCAAATGCCGATCTTCAGATTCCATCTCTACTACTATTTTCTTAGGGAAGTTTTGCCTGACAGGGCACAGTGGCTCACACCTATAATCCCAGCACTCTGGAGGGCTGAGGCAGGTGGATCCCTTGAACTCAGGGGTCCAAGACCAGGCTGAGAAAGAGCAAGAACTCATCTCTAATAAAAATAGAAAAACTTAACTGGGTGTGGTGGCAGGCACCTATAGTCCCAGCTACTTGGGAAGCTGAGGCAAGTGGATCACTTGAACCCAGGAGTTTGATGTTACTGTGAGCTGTGATGCCATGGCCCTCTACCCAGGATGACAGAGTGCAACTATGTCTCAACAGAAAAAAAAAGTGTGGGCTGACATACAAGCTACACTATGTCCTGTGACTACATGACATTATGGCTCCAAATGCCTTCCATTTAGTGTCCTTATTACAAATATAATTTATTTTCAGAATTAAGTTTTTTTTTCACATTGATAGAAACTGTGAAAAACATTACATTTTTCCATGTTACAGCATAACATTTCAACGGAATATTTCTTGTCATAAATAAGATCTTGATGATCTGTGTAACTGAAACAACAGTTTATGTTCTTCAAGGTAAAGCAAAATGACTTAATAAGTGATTGTTTAAAATTTGTAAATGCAGACATAAACATATGGCTTTGTTATTGACATCCTATATAGTCCATGACTAAACTATGTCCATTATTGAGTAGCACCCATTTATAAAGATGCATTCCTAACATTGTTTTGGTCAATTAGAATACAGCAGAAAAATTAACACTTCAGAAATACTGAGCATACATTTTTGCTACATATTAAAATGTATGGCAATTACATCTTATGTATAGGGTTCTGACTAACCTTTCTTACCCACAAATTTGTTTTCAAATAATTTTTGCCAGTAACCTAGAAATTTTGACTATTTAAGATCAAATGATTGCTATTTTTATATTCACACAAAAATTAATAAGTCCATTGGCAGATAAGAACAAAGCAAAAATTTTTAATGGATTGTTCATTTCCTACAGTAGTTGGTTTCAAACATATATACCAAATAAGTGAACTTAAATTCTGTGCTACAAGGAGACCAAATCATCTTAGAAACTGG
>CAUYON010094818.1:0-14505 GCA_963573935.1 Arctocebus calabarensis
CATATTAGGGGTGTATACATTGGATACTTTTTCTTCCATTCTAGAGATACTTTGCTAAGGAGAACATGTTCCAGCTCCATCCATGTAAAAATGAAAGAGGAAAAGTCACCCTCTTTCTTTAAGGCTGCATAATATTCCATGATATAAAATGGTCACTATTGGAGCTTCTATGGTCACTATTACATTAAGAAATTTTATCATAATTTTTGGTGCCACAGGGTTGAATCTAATGTTTGAGAGAGAGCGTTTTGAATTTCTGTGACTGAGGCTGTCAGAGATTATGAATATGAAAGGATGTTGGGCAATCTGCACATACTTCCTTAGAGCTTCATGTAAAAATGCAAGAATCTTGCTAAAACTGATTAGGTCAATCTTTAACCAGAATTATCTTCTTATCAGTTCTTAGATCATCTGCAGGCATTTGTAGCTTATCATACTTTGTTGCTCTTAGTAGAAACTCTGAAAACTGCTGAGACTTATAGGATGCAGGATTAAACATCTTCTTGAAATCATTCTTTTGGAAGTCTGATAAAACTGGATTCATCCTCTCTTGTACCTGAATACCATGCTCCTTTGATAGTATTTTCATAGTAGTTGAAGATCAGTTATTAATAAAATAGATCCACCCTGTTTTCATTGCCTTTTTAGGATTTGAACCAGGTTTCAACTTCTTCAATTTTCTTTTTCTGCACAGAAAGTTCATGCTGAGTTTCTGGTTTATATTTATCCACCCATGGTTCATTTTCAGATGGATATTCTTTTCAATTTTTTAAACTGTAAATCTGTTCTATGGAAGATAGCTTTCCTTTTTTTCCTGCTGGAAATCTGCTACTTTCTAATGTGAAAGGCACACCTTTTCTTTTGTGACCTGGGTTATTCACACCTAATGATGTGGCAGTAGTAGCAGAGATGCCTGTAGTCTCTGAAAAACCATCTAATGACGGGTCTACCCAGCCTGTTACTTTTGTGGAAGATATCCTTTGGTCTAAGAAAAGTTTTTGATACTATAAACTTGGATAGTTCCTATCCATAGTATACAACCTGTAGTGGTTAAAAATATAATTCACCTCTGCTGAAAAGCTGGTAACTGTCCCTGATGATGCCACATTCCTAAAACGAGATGTCAGAGCTTGAAGACAGATTCCAAGCTATTTCTAGCAGACCCATCCCACACATTGCACAGAAAGTGCAGGGCTCAAACAGTGATCTAAAGTAACCCTATCATCAGTGGGAAGCCAGGCAGAGCACCAGCAGTCCAGCTCCAGGCTGGGGCTCTGCACCCTTACCCTTTTCATTCCCAGATGGGATGAAGGGGTTGGGAGAAGAGCTATGAGGGCACAGGAAGGCATGAAGTCAGAGACAGACTGGTTTCTCTCAGACAATGGTTCTCAACCCATAGGTTTCAAATCCCTTTTTAACAATGAAAATACATTGTGGCATTAGGAAGGTTGAGAACCACTGCTCTAAGACATACAACCACATAGGCGCAGCATCACCTGCCTTCCTTTCCTAAAGTTGCATCGTCTTGTGGGTGGAGAAGAGAGGCCAGGCTCAGGTGGGAGGGCAGCCACCTGGTCCTACTCAGGTTCAATGCTCAGCCTCTCATTGTAGTTTTGATTTAAATTTCTCTGGTGACTAATGAGCATTTTTTTCATATACCTTTTGTTCCTTTGTATGTCTTATTTTGAGAAATGTCCGTTCAGATCCTTTACCCATTTTAAAATCTGAATATTTGATGTTTTTTTCTTTTGAGTTGTTGGAGCTTCTTTTAGATACTAGTTACTAGTCCTTTGTCAGATGGGTAGTTTGCAAAAGTTTATTTATAATAATAATTAATAATAATAATTATTATTATATAATAATCATAATTAATTATAATATTAATAATATTATATATTAATAATATATATTTCATATATATATGAAAACATACGACTATATATATGCTACAGGGAACAAATGTAGTAGGAATATATTTATTTTGCAATATACTTTATGGACACCAGGTGGCACCATGAGTGATTCCCAGGCTTATACCTGTTTCTCAGCTTAGACTGTTCTTGGTGATTGCCTGGTTACCTGCCTGGCACCTAGACCCTGCTGAACTGTTGATTCCACCAATCTCAAATAGTCTTCACAGGCAGGTTCCACAAATTCTCCCTGCAATAGTTCCTGTGAAGTGTGGGATATCCTGGGCCTGCTCGAATGCAGGATGACTACCTGCAGGTGAGACTCAAAACGCTGTGCCTGACCCATGCAGAAATGTGCCTGCAGTGACTGCCATCTCCCAAATTTTAAAACAATGGTAGCTTCCTATCCATGATCTTTCCCTTCTGAGTGTCTCTCCTGCGCCTAAACATAGTGGTGCCTCTCTGCCAAATTCTGCTTAGGAGTCCACATTTCACCAATCTTTCCACACAACACCTAGTTTCCCCACAAACTGGGAACTGTAATCCTCTGTGGGGGACCTGGTTGCCGTAGCTGCTGCTGGGTGCAGAAACTTTCCTGGCAGTCTCCTCAGCCCTGGATTACACTCCAAGTCCAGTAATCCACCACCTCACTGCACACCCTGAACTGCCACTCCACACCTATATTCCACATCAGGAATGATTTGGCCCACTCACTCTAACCCGTTGTTCCAGGAGAGCTGAACTAAATGTCTTTCCTGACTGCCATCATACTCTGCCTCTATATGTTCATCTTAGATATTGGTCCATAGTTTTCTTTTTTTGGTTGTTATTGTGTCTTTGTCTGGTTTGGGTGTCAAGGTAATATAGGTCTTGTAGAATAAGTTTGAAAGTAGTCCCTCTTCCTTGATTTTTTTGAATAATGTAAGGAGAGTTGGCATTAATTATTTAAAACAATTATTTCAGAATATTACAGGGGTACAAATATTTTTGTTACAAAAATTTATTGGATCATTTGAGTCAAAGTTATAAGTGTGCCCTTCACCCATATAGTGTGCATTGTAATTGTTGAGTGTGAATTTACCTAGCCCCCTCAAATCTGCTTTATATCCATTGAGTTTCATTTCCATATAGTTCACATAAGTGTTGATTGACATGTTCTATTTGAGTATAAGCACATATGGTGTTTGTTTTTTCATTCTTATGATACTTCACTTAGAAGAGTGGTTTCCAGCTCCATCTGGAAATAAAAATTACTAGGTCACCATTAATTTTTTTTTTTTTTTGAGACACAGCCTCAAGTTGTTAGCCTGGATAGAGTGCTATGGCATCACAGCTCACAGCAACCTCCAATTCAAGTGAGTCTCTTGCCTCTGCCTCCCAAATAGCTGGGACTACAGGCACTCATCACAACACCTGGCCATTTTTTGGTTGCAGTCATCATTGTTGTTCGGCGGGCCCATGCTGGATTCAAACCCGCCAGCTCAGGTGTACATGGCTGGTGCCTTAGCCCGTTGAGCCACAGGCACTGAGCCACCAGTAATTTTTTTATGACTGAGTAGTACTCCATGGTATACATATAGCACATTTTGTTAATCTACTCAGGAATTGGTGGGCACTTGGATTGTTTTTACATCATTGCAATTGTGAATTGTGCTGCAATAAACATTCTAGTTCAAGTGTCTGTTTGATTAAGTGTCCTTATTTTCCCCATTTGGGTAAATACCAAGTAGTCAGGTTGCTGGGTCAAATGGTAGGTCTCCTTTTAGTTCTTTGAAGTTATCTTCATATTACATTCTACAGAGGTTGTACTAGTTTGCAGTCCCTCCAACAGTGTATAAGAGTTTCTTTATCTCTGCATCCACTCCAGCACTTGTCATTTTGGGACTTCTTAACAGGAGCCATGCTCAGTGGATTTAGATTGCATTTCCATGATGATTATAGACATTGAGTATTTTTTTCATTTGTTTATTAGCCATTAATGTTCCTTCATTTGGAAAGTTTCTGCTCATGTCTTTTGCCCACTTGGTAATGAGGTTGGTTGTGTTTTTTCTTGGTGATTTGCTTGAGTTCTTTGTAGATTCTAATATTAGATGTATACCATACAAATATTTTCTCCCATTCTGTAGACTGTTTACTCTATTGATTGTGTCCAGGACTGTGCAGATGTTTTTTAATTTGATCAGGTCCCATTTATTTATTTCTATTGTTTTGTGATTGCTTGGAGGTCTTCTCATAAATTCTTTAATAGGATAATATCTATAAGAGTTTTTTCAACATTTTCTTCTAGAATTCTTATAGCTTCATGCCTTAGGTATAAGGCCACTGTGAATTAATTTTTGTGAATGGAGAGAGGTGCTCATTCTGTTTCAGGAAAACTGGTTAACATTTGGTTATTTTCCCAGCATCATTTATTGAATAGAGATTTTTTTCCTCTGGTGTATGTTTTTGCTTGCTTCATCAAAGATCAGATGGCGATTTGGTTTTATATCTGATTTTCCTATTCTGATACCATCTGTATGTCTGTTTCCATGTCAGTATCATGCTATTTTGGTTACTATAAACTTTTAGTATAGCTTGAAGCCTGGTAAAATTGTGCCTCTTGATTTGTCCTTTTTGCTTAAGGTTGTTTTTTCTAGATCCTCTCAAACCAACGATGTTGGTATTTTAATGGGGGATTACATTGAATTTGTAAATCACTTTGGGTAGTATAGACATTTTAACAATGTTGATTATGCCAATTTGTGAGCACGATATGTTTTTCCCTCTCTTTATAACCTCTGCAATTTTTTGTTTTAGGCCTCACTATTTGTGCTTCTCCCTGCAGAGGTCTTTCATCTTCTTGGTTAAATATATTTCTAGGGATTTTATTTTCTTTGTTGCTATTATGAAGGGTACTGAGTCTTTAATTTGGTTCCTAGCTTGACTGCTGTTGGTGTATACAAACATTACTGGTTTGTGTATATTGATTTTGTAATCTGAGGCTTTGCAGAATTTGTTTATCAATTCCAGAGTCTCGTGGCAGAATTTGAGATTTTTTAGGTATAAGATCATATCATTAGCAAAGAGTGATAATTAGTCCTCTTCTTTCCCCATTTGGATACTCTTGATTTCTTTGTCTTGTTTGATTGCTGTGGCTAGAACTTCCAGTACCATGTTGAATAGAAGTGGCAATAGTGGGAAATGTTATCTGGCTCCAGTTCTAAGTGAAAATGCTTTCAGTTTTCCCTTGTTTAGTATGATATCAGCTGTGGGTTTGCCATATATGGCTTTTATAATTCTGAGGTAAGTCTTATCTGCGCCTACTTTGTTAAGCTTTCTTATCATAAAAGGGTCATGAATTTTGTCAAATGCTTTTTTTGCATTTGCACTCTTGCATTTGCAAGATTATATGGTCTTTGTTTTTACTTCTATTCATGTGGTGAATTATATTTATAGATTTGTGTAGGTTGAACCATTCTTACAGCTCTTGGATTAAGCCCACTTGGTCATGGTGAATTTCTTTTTGATGTGCAGCTGTATTTAGTTTGCTAGGATTTCATTCAAGATTTTTGCATCTATCTTCATGAGGCATATTGGTCTATAGTTTTCTTTTATTGTTGAGTCCTTTCCTGGCTTTGGGATCAAAGAGATATTGGCTTTGTAAAATATGCTGGGGAGGATTTCTTCCTTCTTGAAGTTATGAAATAATTTCTGCAGGACAGGTATCAATTTTTCTTTGTAGGTCAAAATTCAGGTGTGAAACCATCTGGTCTAAGACTTTTTTGTTGGAAGATTTTTTATTGCTATGAAATGCTCTAGGCTTATCTTATGAATCTCCTGCCCCAGTTGTAAAATCAACCATTTCTCCAAGGAGCCCTGGTCTTGTTTAATGGAGAATGATACTAGAATTCAAGACCTGGTTATTAGGCATGCTCATTGTTACTGGACTGTTTTTTGTTTTAGGTCCTCTCAGATAACAAAGCAAAAAACATTTGTGTGTATACTAACCAGTATACATACATGTATCTATAGATATGTCCCTAACTATCCATCTATATCTGTGTTACATTAACCATGAGTTCTCACTGCTGTCTACAACACTAATGCAGTACCATATGAATTGTTTTAGTCTATTCCTTTTGCTTATCTAATAGCCACCAACTCCAACATGAGAGTAGTAAGTTTTTAATATTTATCTTTATTAATACAAATACTGGATGCACACACAAGTTTGCTGATGCAGAGAAGATTGATTATTCTTTATGACAAATAACCACCCTGTGATTCCCCTGTGCCCCAACTCTTATTTCTAAAGAGACATGATAAGAGCTGGATAGCAAGCTTACACATACAGGATCTGTATTATATGAATGAAATCCTGAAAGAAGTGAATCCAGGTGCTCCCTCCATCCCATACTGAAAAGAGGCAACAAAACCTCTTTGCTTCTTGAGAATCAATTCGGCTTCTTGCTCTAATCTTTTGAAATGTAAATATCTTTCTCTATAATTTTTGGTTCCAAAAAGTTACTTTCACCCCCTGCTTTAATCTTTTCTTTCTAATTTTTTTAAAATTTGAAAATAATAAGAAAGTACAAATTTTTTTTTTTACATGGATACACCAAATAATGTTGAGGTCAGGGCTTTTAATGTGCCCATCACCATGACAGTGTTCACTGTGCCCAATGAGTAGTTTTTATCCTTTCTTCCTCCCCTTCCTTCTTAGTTACCAATGGCCTTTGCATCTTCTTGACTGCATGTACCCATTGTTTAGTTCCTATTTGTTAGTGAAAGCACGTAGCATTTGTTTTTCCATTCCTGAGATCCTTCACATAGGATAGTGACCTCTAGTTTCACCCAAGTTGCAATGAAAGACATTATTTCATTCCTTTTTATGGCATGGACAAATAGAATTCCATGGAACTCCATAGTGTCTGTGTGTCTGAATATACATTGCCCAGTAATGAGAATTCTAGATCAAATGTAGGTCTACTTTTAGCGCTTTGTGGATTCTCTAAGCTATTTTCCAAAAGAGTTGTACCAATTTACAGTTGTACCAACAGTACATACAATTCCCTTCTCTCCATATATATGTTTTTTTAATTTTTTATTAGTGGCCATTCCAATAGGCATAAGGGAATATCTCATTGTGATTTTAATTTGCATTTCCCTGATGATTAGTGATGTTGAACATTTTGGGGGGGAAATTTATTTGTTGGCTGTTTGTCTATCTTTTTTTGAAAAAAAATTTTTCATGTCTTTTGATGTCACTTTCTGATGGGGTTGTTTTTACTTGCTGTTTTGTTTGAGTTCTTTGTATATTCTGGATATTAGTCCTTTGTCAAATGCATATTTTGTGAATATTTCCTCCCTTTCTGTACATTGTGTGTTTGCTTTGTTCATTATTTTCTTTACTGTGTAGAAACTTCTTAATTTAATTAAGTCCCATTTATTTATTTTTGTTGTTGTGTTTGCCTGTGGGGTCTTAGTTATAAATTCTTTGCCTAGCCAAGAATCTAGAAGAGTTTTCCCTACATTTTCTCTTAGAATTTTTAAGGCTTTACATCTTGCATTTAAGTCTTTAGTGCATCTTGAATTAATTTTTGTAGATGGTGAGAGAAAGGGGTTCTGTTTCATTCTTTGGCATATGGCTAACTAATTTGCCCAGCATCATTTGTTGAATAAAGTGTCCTTTCCCCAATGTATGTTTTTTTCTGCTTTGTCAAAGATAGTTGGTTGCAGTTACATATTTTTTTCTCTGCATTCTCTATTTTGTTCCTTTAAATATGTTTACCTGTACCATGACATTTTGGTTACTATTGCTTTTTAATTATAATTTGAAGTTAGGCATTGTGATGCATCCAGATTTGTTCTTTATACTTATAAAAAGCGATTCAGGCTCTTTTTTTAAGCTCTAAATGAATCTTAGGATTATATTTCCTAGATCTTTAAAATAAGATGTTGGCATTTTGAGGAAAATTATGTTGAATCTATAAATCATTTTTGGAAGTTTGGACATTTAATGATGTTGATTCTACAAATCCATGAGTGTGGGATTTTTTTTATTTGTATCATTTACAGTTTCTTTCATTAGTGTTTGTTGTTCTTACAGAGATCTGTCACCTCCTTAGTTAAGTATATCCATAAGAATTTTATTTTTTGTTTTTTGTAGCTATTGTAAATGGTATTGGGTCTTTGATTTGACTCTTGGCTTGACTGTTATACAGAAATGTTACTGATTATGTACATCTATTTTGTAACCTGAGACTTTGTTGAATTTACCTATCAATTCCAGGAGTCTTTTGACTCAGTTTTTAGGATTTTCTAGATATAAGATTATACAATCAGTGAACTGAGATTGTTAGCCTTCTCTTTCACTTTTTGGATGTCCTTCATTTCTTTCTTTTATTTGATTACTTTGGCTAGAACTTTCAGTACTATGTTGAATAGAAGTAGATACAGTAGGAATCCTTGTCTTGTTCCAGTTTTCAACTTTCCCCCATTCAGTATGATGTTGACTGTGGGTTTGTCATATGTGAATTTTATAATTTTGAAGTATGTTCTTTCTATGCCTAATTTGTTGAGGGTTCTTTTTTTTTTTATCATGAAAGGATGCTAGATTTTCCTAAATGCTTTCTCTGCATCTACTAAGATGATTATCTGTCCTTTGTTTTTGCTTCTGTTATGTGGTGAGTCATATTTATTGACCTAAATGTGTTGAATCATCCTTATATCCCTGGAATGAACCCCATTGATTATGGTGAATTTTCTTTTTGCTATGCTGTTGACTTTGGTTTTCTAGTATTTCACTGATAATTTTTTTCATCTATGTTCATAAGAAGTATTGGTCTGTAGTTTTCTTTTTTTGTTATGTCCTTTCCTGGCTAGGTATCAAGATGATCAAGCCATTATTCCCATGTCCCTCAAAACTGCAAAGCACATCACCTGTCTTTACTCTCTTTCACTTTGAGAGCCTCCTATTATCTCTCTTCTGATTCATGATGCTCTCTCTTAGATGATTGATATGAAAGTGGATATCCACTCATTACGTCCAACCCTCCCGGTGAGACTGTTGTGTATAGGCTGCTTCTGGTTCACCATCTTGGCCCCTAATATAAACATCTATTAGCAAAATGTAACTATTGTTTCCATGTTTACAACCAGGGTGTCTTTCTCATTCTAGCTCTTTGCAACTCTTGAAAGGTAAACACATAACCTCTGAGATGTAAATCTCTCTGGAGTTCTCTCTATCTAATCCATCATAAATTACTTTCCAGTATTTGCTTCTAATTGAGTTCCAGTTTAACACAATTTGCTCAAAGAAACATAGAAATATTTTCACTATAGCCCCACGTACAGATGAGGAAAGTGAGGCATAAAGAGGCTAAAACTTGCAAAGTTCAGAGGGCTGAAGGTGTAATTTAAACTGAAATACTTCTGAATTCCAAACTTAAGTTTCTTCAGTCAGTGGTTTGCTCCAGAAGATTTTCTTGGCACTCAGCTAGTGATAGACGTTTAAAGAACACACAAAACTTGTCCCTTTGACCTTGTTTTTTGTTCATGTTCCTTTCTTGGTCCAAGTACCTTATATTTCTTCTTTAGTTAGCTCTGCAGAGTTTTGCTTTCTATTTAATTCCAATATTTATTCAGGAATGACCTTGCATTTTTAGTATTTTCATGTATTTCTTAAAGTATTTTTAAAATACCTTGGAAAGATTAGGTGATACTGAAATGATACTCTGATAAGGAAAACTATTATCGCTATCTCTGGGTGTTGGATCCCAGTTTAATGTAAATAAATAGCTCATCTTTAGCTTTAAATATAACAGTAGTTTCCCACATGTCTTTCTTCTTTGGGACCCCAAAGCATATCATGCTCATTATAACTTCATATTCTGTTGAATTCCTGTTTCTCCGCATGGCTTTTATTAATGCAATAATGATGTTCAAGGTCTGGGTGTGTGGCTTGAAATAGTAATTCAGAAGAGCGTAAAACCCCAATGGATTTTCCAGGTAGTGAGGTACAAGACAAACTCTACAGCTGACATTTTTACTAGCACAATCTCTTTAATCCTGCTGCCATGCAGGGGACTCAGGAAAACTCTGCAATGTAATAAGGTTTTCCATATTACTTTAGAGAGTTTTGTGTCTTTTGGTTACAACTTATATTTGGCACCATCATTTAATTCCTGACAATTTCCTGTGCTTTCAGGAATAGGATGATAATGCAGTCTCTTTTCATAGAATTCAAAAGGGCTCTGGACAGTTCCTATAAATGTTCACCTGCATGCTTAATTTCCTATAGTCAAGGCATTACAATAAAAGCCCAAAAGAAAATAGCTCACCAGTCCTGGTTTATCTGGTTCCTGGAGTGTGCTTTGTCACAGCTGTGACTGTAGGCCCACAGCTGGGGCAGCCTCTTTCTGGGGGTGAGACTGTCTGACACACCATGGGGGAACAGGAAGTCTTCTCAATCAGTACGTAGGCTTCCTGTGGAGATGCAGCCCTCTGCTTAGCTGCAGCGGCCATGCTGCCTGTAGTTAACACAGTTTCACTCTTTGGAGCTCAGACGTTTAGAGAGCTGCATGAAGTCTTTATCCCAGCAATCCACAGTCATCACTGAACACCGCACAATGGCACGGCTGCTTTCACTACCATGTCCAGTGGCTGCCGTAGTGATGGACTCCTGCCCGTCCAGCATTCAGTATAGTCTCCCAACTCTATTTGACAGTAAGTGACTTTTTGGTGATTATTTTAGTATTTATGCCGTCTTTCTACTGAAGATTTGACTATACTTTGGTGCCAACTGACTGCATTTCAGACACTGTTTTAGAAATCTATTTACCTACTGCCACTTAATTTGAAAATCTCACAGTCGTTGAAGGTACATGAATTGTAAGAATGGTTTTTCCAATATAAGATAATGCACGGAAGTAAGATTATAACATTAACTGTATCCTTTGTATAGAAGAAGGGCTCCTTGACCAACAAAGTCTATTCCTGCTCCTTACAAATTAAGGTACAGTGATGGGAATAAAGATCTAGTTAGGGTTTTAAAGAATATGGTTTACCTTGTTGACATGATTGATAGTAACTCACTCAATTTTAGTTTATTCTAACAACCTGGGAAGATTCTGCCAGTATAATCCTTTGGTTAGGGCAAGGATGAAACCTTCCTTTTCGTTGTTCAGTCATTTGTTCATTCATTCACTCATCTGTTCGTTCATTCATTCAAATCAATAAGTTCTAGGTCAGTGGTTCTTAATGTTCCTAATGCTGTGACCCTTTAATACAGTTCCTCATATTGTGGTGACCTCCAACCATAAAATTATTTTCGTTGCTACTTCATAACTATAATTTTGCTACTATTATGAATCATAATGTAAATATCTGATATGCAGGATGTATGTTCATTGTTACAAAGGGGTCGTGACCCATACACCGAGAACCGCTGTCGAGGTGGAATGCAGTAGGCAGAAACTGCTGGTCTTAGCCTACAAAGAGGATAGTAGCAAAAAGACATGGTCCTTGCATATAATTGTACATCATTTTATGGAATAAATATATTAATGAATGAATGAATAACTCTTTCCTCTTGTTCTTTCTGGCAATTGGCATCTTAAATATTAAGAAAGAGGAAATATTCTTATACTACTTTAGAATAAGCAGATCAGAACTTCTATATAGGATAGAAGCAGCTTATACATTATATCCTTATCTAAGTTTATTCATGGAATAAGAAATAATAACAACAGTAGTAGTTACAGTAGGAATAATAAGTGGTGGAAATAGTCTCACTAACCAGAGACCTGCACAAGTGAGCCTTTTGTTTTTCAGAGCTGCAAACTACTGCATTTAGAAAGTTGAAGTTGTTACTTGCCCATCTGTTGCAAACTTCACAGTTCTTACTTAGGATATATCCATAGAGCAAAGCATTGCTTTGGTGTCTTTCTGATTTTCATGTCTTTATTTGTGTTCTATTCTGACTAGGAAAGGAAATGGCATCTTTCTATTGTCCTTGGGGTCACACTTTTATCAGCCAAGTTAACCATGCCCAATCCAATTCTCAAATACCTTTTGATAACCTGTTATGAGCAAGGAGCTCTGCCATGTTCTCTGAGGGATACAAAGATGAATAATACAGGGAAATGAAGAATTTGCACAGGTAACTACAGAGCAAGACAACAAGATAAATGCTTGGAGAGTACAAAACAAGTCCTGTTCTCACACAGGAGAGAGGATATATATTCCTGTGCTTCTCCGAGAAGGATTTATGAAAGAGGTAATACTGACTTGGAAATTGAGAATCTTTAGAGCTTAGACAGTTAGAAATGAAAGTGAAGACAGTTCAGGGTAGAGCAAACTTTATCATCAAAGACTGTTTGTTCATTTATTAATCAAACATTTTTTAAGCATGAGTGGCACATAGTTGCAATTCACAAGTAATTTGCCATCTATCTGAGAATACAGACACTTACCTAATAAATAAAATGTAATATGATGAATTTGGTAAAAGTGGTGTGTGCCAGGAGTACAGAGATGGAAGCAATTTGTTCTGACTAGAAGGGAAGAAGATTACATTTGAACTGCCTTGAGGAAAAAATAGGAATTTTGTGGGCGACAAAAGAAAGAATGGCATTTCAGAGAGAGGAAAGATAGTGTGCTCATTGTCTGAGCCAGTGCTTTTTAAAATGTGAATTTTGGACCACCTCTGTCAGAATCCACCGGCATGCTTCGAAATCAGATTCTTTGTCCCATCCCAGATCTACTCAACTATTGTCTCTCTGAATATAACCCAGCATTTACCTTCTAAATATGTTTCTCAGCTTGATAAAGGTTAATATTGCTGATCCAAAGATGAAGTGATAGGGCTCATTTGGGGAGTGAAGAGTGGGTGGTGCCTCACTCTGTGAGGCTGAGGCAGGTGAATTGCTTGAGCTCAGGAGTTTGAGACCTGCCTGAGCAAGAGCATGACCCCATTTCTACTAAAAATAGAAAAACTAGCCAGGTTTGTGGCAGGCACCTGCAGTCCCAGCTAGTCAGGAGGGTGAAGCTAGAGGCTTGGCTGATCCCGAGGGTTTGAGGTTGCTGTGAGCTATGATGCCATGGTGCTCTCTCTAAGGTGACAGACTGAGACTCTGTCTCAAAAAGAAAAAAAAGTGTCCTGGCCCAACTGGGGAGGTGCGTGAGACTGGCTGACAGCCTGAGAAGAAGGGGAAGGCCAGCCTGTGAGTCAGGGGTGGTGCCGCCTTTGCAGTGCAGTGAAGGTTGTTAGAAGAGCCGAGGGTGCCACGCTGGGAAGAGACTTGAATAACTGTTTTGTCCTCAGACAGTGGGGAGCCATCGCAGCGCTGCAAGTAAGTGAGGTGTATAAATTATCACACCATGAAAACCCTCCAAGTTTCCACAGTTCCCACCATGCTTTCTAAACAGTATAATATGGCATTTCACACACAGATTTTGAAATGATGACACTTTTTTTTCTCCTACAAATACACAAGGTTTTAGGAAGCATTTTAAAGATAATGCAAATTCAATGTCGTACTTCACGCATTTGTCAGTTGTGATCTTGACGTTAGGGATCCTCTTTGCAGTGTGTATTTCATGATTACACCTTTGACTGTTTACAGGACAGCCGAATAAGCATGAGTTGTATTAGTTGGCAAATTTGATGAGATAATTTCCGATTGCTTGGGTCGTCAGATGAGACAGTGGAGCAAACTGTCTGGTCATTTGGTCCATCACACATGGTGTGGCTGTGTGAGCCTCGATCACTTGACTGTGTCACTCGGGAAAGAGTTAGGCTACGTTGACTGACAGTCTCGAATGTGGGGACTTTCAGTTGTGTGTGGGGAGAGAGTGATGTGGTCTACAATCGCGATCCTTAACGCATTCTATAAACTGTGCGTTCTTCTGCAATCAGTGTGCCATCTCCTCCTGAAGGTCATTGAGAATGTGCTCCCCCCTGGCTCCCAGATGTTTGCATGTCTGGAGTCCTTCCCAGGCACTCATGCCCCTGCCTCACGTTCCTTTCCAGGAATGCCCCTTACCTGTGTCTCACTTCAGATCTGCCTAGGAGTGAACCTGCCATGGGTGGAGAGAGGGACAGGGGAGTGAACCCCCCATGGGGTGGAGAGAGGGACAGGGGAGTGAACCACCATGGGTGGAGAGAGAGGGACAGGGGAGTGACCCCTCTATGGGTGGAGAGAGGGACAGGGGAGTGACCCCTCCATGGGTGGAGAGAGGGACAGGGGAGTGAACCCCCCATGGGGTAGAGAGAGGGACAGGGGAGTGAACCCCCCATGGGGTAGAGAGAGGGACAGGGGAGTGAACCCCCCATGGGAGGAGAGAGGGACAGGGGAGTGAACCCCCCATGGGTGGAGAGAGGGACAGGGGAGTGACCCCTCTATGGGTGGAGAGAGGGACAGGGGAGTGACCCCTCCACGGGTGGAGAGAGGGACAGGGGAGTGACCCCTCCATGGGTGGAGAGAGGGACAGGGGAGTGACCCCTCCATGGGTGGAGAGAGGGACAGGGGAGTGACCCCTCCATGGGTGGAGAGAGGTTCCTTTCTCTCTTTTTCCTCCTTTCTCTCCAGACCTCAGTTACAAAAGACCATAG
>CAUYON010094824.1:0-12909 GCA_963573935.1 Arctocebus calabarensis
TAGGTGTGATCCCACCAATTGCCCTCCCTCCACCCATACTCCCCCCTCCCCTCCCCTCCCTTTCCCCTTTCCCTGTATTCCTATGCTATAATTGGGTTTTAGCCTTCATATGAAAACTATAAATTAGCTTCATATTAGGGCTGAGTACCAGAAATCTTAATAAGTATTAAGTAGGAAAGAAGTAAAGAAGAAAAATGATAGTAAACATAAATTAAGTGGTAGAATTAAGTTGAAATCTGCCAATCATGAAGTACAGACATGTGAATTAAATTCACCTATATAAAGGCAAAAATCATCAAATTATAAAATAATTATGAAATAATATGTCAATTAATTTTTTATAGTTTAGGGATCATGACACTGGAAAAAAATAATCTTAACATGGTCATTCTAGTAGAAATGTTGATTGGTTTGCAACTTTTAAGAGTCATCTGAAAAACCAAGGAAGTCTTCATTGTAGTTGTAGGCAGAATGCATATCTAACTTGATAAAGTAAAAATAAAAGTGTGTAGATAGATGGAGGCACATGGAAGGGTGAAAAAAGTGTACAGGAATTAATATTCTCACATAAATGCAGAGTTAAGAGGCCCTATCAAAAGCTTATAGAATAAGAAATACAAGCTTAAGCATTTTGTTTAAACTTAAACATATAACCAATAAAAGAGCTAAAAATAATGTAAAATCATCCAAGAAATAGAAGGGATATTATAGGCCAGCCCAATCCTCAACTTTTATAAATGAGAATCAATAGACAATCCCTAAAACCAATAAGTCAAGAAATAGAGGTTTAAGAATGCTATATAATATGATAAAGATTCTAATCTAAGACTAGGCAACCTCTAAAGAACAGAATGGGGTGGCTCAGCGCCTGTAGCACAGGGGCTACAGCCCCAGCCACATACACCGAGGGTGGCAGGTTTGATCCCAGCCAGGGCCAGCTAAACAACAACGACAACTATAACAAAAAATAGCCGGATGTTGTGGTGGGCACATGTAGTCCCAGCTACTTGGGAGGCTGAGGCAAGAGAATCGCTTGGGCCCAAGAGTTTGAGATTGCTGTGAGCTGTGATGCCACAGTGCTCTATGCAGGGCAACATAGTGCGACTCTGTCTTAAAAAAAAAATAAAAAGAACAGAATAGGGGTTGAACGAGTAATAGTGTTTTTTCATCATAAGCACGACCATTTGATTAACTTATCCATAATTTCATTAATAAAAGTAAAAACTTTGCTGTGAGCTGTGTGACGCCACGGCACTCTACCGAGGGCAATAAAGTGAGACTCTGTCTCTACAAAAAAAAAAAAAAAAGTAAAAATTAAGGGGTGGTGTCTGGAGCACAGTGGATATGGTGCCGACTACATGCACCAAGAGTGGCAGATTCAAACCTGGCCCAGGCCAGCTAAACAACAATGACTACTGCAACAAAAAAATAGTTGCGTGCTGTGGCAGGTACCTGTGGTCCCAGCTACTTGGAAGGCTGAGGCAGAAGAATTATTTAAGCCCAAAGAGTTTGAGATTGCTGTGAGCTGTGACGCCACAACACTCTACAGGGGTGACATAGTGAGACTCTGTCTCAAAAAAAAAAATAGTAAAAATTAAAACTAAATTTATATATAGGCACTATACCACAAAAGAACTCTTACTCTTTGGGCTGGGGCTGCTCTGAATTTTCCCTCAGGAAAGCCCATGGAGCCTGAACAAATTATTGGGGTTATAAACTAGAGCCACTGGATGTGTGGCTTGCAAGGAACTACAAGGTCAGACCATTAAGTTCATGAACTTGCCCTAGAAAAGGTGCTATATGCCTCATTGCTGAATATCATTATGGTCACCTTTGAAGTACTCCCCTTGAGAAGCTATGCAGGGCCTTGTCAACCCCTAAAAGCACTTTTTCTAGGATGAGTTCACAAACTTCATTGTCAGAACTTATATGACAACAGCTCTGATGGCCATTCCAGAAAAAGAGTTCCAAAATTGCTTTGAAGGGTGGACTAGGAACTGGCGTTGTTGCATAGCTTCCCACGGGGAGTACTTCAAAGACGGTCATCAGCAATGAATTGTGTAGCACTTTAGCTAGGATGAGTTCATAAACTTAATTGTCAAAGCTCATACCTCTCCATGAGATTTCTGTGACATTGGGGGGGGCATTAACTTTGGCATTGCAATTTTGGCTCTATCATCGTCAATTAACAGCCATTAGTTCTCACATCAACTAACATTGAGGTAGATGATACTGGGGTCCTCCCTATGATATAGATGAATTTCTGCTTCCCTGCCAGGGGGGCAGCAGTCCACAATCTGAGGATTTATTCCTGAACATTAAGAGGCCTGGCCAGAAAACATGTTGGTAGTTTTGCAAAGATTTTGACTTCAGTTTTCATTGTTCAGTTACACCCCTTCTCTTTTCCTCAGATAAAACATGTCTAACCTATTACATATAGAGTATAAATGTCTTAACACAATAATTAAGGTGATAATTAATAAATGAGGTGAGGGATATATTAACCAGTATGATGTAAGCATTCCAAATTGTATATGAAATCAGCTCATTGTACCCCATAAATGCATTAATGTATACATGATCTACCTCTTTATGATTTAATTTAAAAAAAGGGAGCAAATGCCTCTTGGAAGGGTATTGGAAAACTAGGTGAGAGAGGTTAAATAGAGAGTAACTTATCTCAGCAAGTAGGTACCTTTCAAATTCACTTAGGGAATAAATTTTAGTTTTTATTCAAAAAGTCTATGGAAACCCACCTGCTTTATGCTACTAGTCTTTTATGGCTTTCTCTGTAAGAGTTTTAAAGACGTTGTTGACAATTTTACAAGGAAGGCAACCAATAAATATTTACTGACGTCGGTATTGTTACTGTGGATAATAAGTATGATAGTGCCAATTTCGTCACCTCACAAGACAAAGCACTGGAGCTTTGTGAAGAGTCAACACACTGATTTCCACAGAATGGCATGTCAACAATGCCACTGCCAATTTCCCTGAAGGCTGAGCACTATCCTTTTCACCACTCTTGTTTAGAGTCCCTCCTTTGTACGTCTCAGCGTATCTTTCTGCCCCCTACCTCATCCTCAGATTTGGTAGCCCTGACTCTAGGAATTCTCTCCACTCAGTGGTGAGTGCTGGTGGTTGAGAGTGACCCATCTATTGGGGAGGAACCTACCTTTCAGCAAGCTGTAAATGCTCACTAGTCAAGCAAAGCATCATGTGCAGAAAGCATATTATTAAGTGATGTGTTCTTATCTCTAAAGTGCCAAACACATCCACTACAAGCATGGTCTGGAAATTGCAGACCTACAGACGGGTTGTAGAGAGAGACGTATGGAAATCATTGCCATATAGACATACCACTTAGCTCAATTAATCGTGCACAGTCATCTGAATGCAACCTGGCCCAAGGCAGATTCTGGAATTCCATATACTTCATTACATAGACT
Source organism: Arctocebus calabarensis (assembly GCA_963573935.1). Lineage (NCBI taxonomy): Eukaryota > Metazoa > Chordata > Mammalia > Primates > Lorisidae > Arctocebus > Arctocebus calabarensis. Next base: position 3,450 of record CAUYON010094824.1, read on the forward strand.
TGATCTTTGTCACAGAGGATTCTCTATTCTCACCCCTCCCTTCCCTACCGTCTTCCCTTTATCTTTCCTTTGCTCACCAGACATCCTGTGACCTATATGTGCCAGACACTGCTTCAACAAGAAGACATCAAGAACCCTATGTGAGCATTAAAATTAGGAAAATCGGAAAGACCCCAACATCAGGAGGTGAGGTGGGTTTTGGTCAGCCACTACCATAGGAAAAAGTGGAACAAACGTTAACTAAAACCAAGCACTTCCCATCTGACTTGCATCTGCTTAATTAATTCCCTCTCCTCTACCTGCACCTGATTTGTGTAGTAGGAATTTGCGAGCTTTCGTAAGTATGACAGATGGAAAGATTTCCCTGTTCATCTGGGCTCTTCCAAAGAAGAATAGAAAGCGTTGCTACCCAGGATGGTTGTGCAATTTGAGTCATGCAAAGGAGTGTCTGGTGGAGGTAAGTCAGGGCAGAAGTGGCAGATGTGCACTGTTCTTGGAGCCATGAGGCTGGAGACCTAGAGGACAGAGCACCTTTTTCTCATTTCCACAAAGCTACTGTGTGCTGGGAAGCAGATTCTGATTGTAATTCTCCTGTAGGAAGGAGGTTAGGGGGTTTACAGAGTGGGAATACATTGTGGAGAGGTACAGGCTTTCTAAGGCAAGGTACAGGGTAGACATCGCCATCAGTATCGGGTCTCCTGCTTTAAAACAGCCTGGGGACAGCATTGTTTCTGGTTAGACGTCTGAAGATCCTGTCTCATTTCTAACTTGGGAACCAGACTTTATAATGGGTCTTCTGTTTTCCACCCAGTCACTCCTCTTGTTAGTTCTATTGACGTTTACCTCCCAAATAAATATATCTTCTAAAGGTGAGTATGTGCTCTTTTTCCTCACTGACATTTTCATAGGCAAAATTTCTAGAGAATCCCCAGAGAGATGCAACTGGACTTAAATACTAAGAATTTAAGGAGGTGATGCATAGAAACGCTGATTTCCCAAGACCAGCTTTGCCAGGTCCTGAAAAACCTGCCTAGAAAAAAAGATGCAGGTTCCAGTTGTGGCTCTGATCCTAACTCTCTGCTTATTCTTGAGTAAGTCCTAAGTTTGTCTCCCTGGGCTTTATCCTCTTGATCCGTCAAACCGTAATTAGACCTATTGGCTTCCAGAAGCTGGAAGCATAAAATCAACTTGGCAGCAAGCCCTGCATTGCAGCCCCTGGAGTCTGTGACTAGGATGAAAAGGAAGGTTGGAAGAACTTGCCGCTGAGCCCCCCGGGAACAGAGCTCTGTGCTTCTCTTCTTCAGTTCATGCCAAGTAGATCAAGGCTATAATTGGCCATGGCATACTAAACATTACTGTAGTCACTTACTTCTCCTGCAGCTTCTCCTTTTGTTTGTTAAGCCCTTATAGAAGTTGTCATCCCTCCCACCTGTGTGTGAGTACACAGGAAGCTACAGTTAAAACACCAGGAGCTTTGAAGTCCCGGTTCCACCCCTTATGAGTTAGGTGACCGATTCCCAGTTTCCTAATCTGTAAAGTGGAGATAATAAGGCTTATGTCATGGAGTTGCTGTGAGGATTAGCTAAGATTCTGTATAAAAAGCACAGGACCTGGCTGATACATGTTAACTTCCTTCCCTCCCCTCTCTCTCCCCACACCTGCCATCTCCTATCCAGCATGTGTCCGTGTCAGTAAAACTATTACAATTTTGTACCCTGGGGGAGTGCATTGGCTGCCTAGCAACACGAGTTAAGGCGTGAAATAGGCATGCACTCGGTTGTTTGCGGCTTGAAAAAAATCTCACCCCTGACATTTTTGTATTGCATATTTTATCAGAAGAGATGTCTCATTAGAATGATAAAAATGTAGGCTAGGCTCTGTGACTCATACCTGTAATCCCAGCACTCTAGGGGTCTGAGGAAGGAGGATCACTTGAGGCCAACACTTCAAGACCAGACTGGGCAACATAGAGACCCTCTGTCTCTACAAAAATAAAAAATAAAAAAATTAGCTTAGGCATACACCTGTAGTCCTAGCTATTTGGGAGGCGGAGGTGAAAGGCTTGCTTGAGCCCAGGAGTTCAAGGCTTCAATGAGCTGTGATTATGCCACTGCATTTCAGCTTGGGCAAGAGAATGTGACCCTGTTTCAGAAAAAAATACCTGTATGTGTGTGTGTGTATATATGTATGTTTTCTCTCTCTCTGAAGTGGTGGGTGCCCCTAGTCCTCCAGTTACATTCAATGTCGTAGTCCTATGTGTATGCATGGAAGAGGTTAGCATCCAATGTGTCCATTCAAATGGCATTGATAAGTCCTCTTAAATGTCAAACTCAGGCTCTCTGATAAGTTGGTTTTCTCCCACCAGGTCCGTCTGTGACTTGAAGCCCAACTATGTTGTCCCATCAGTCACTTTCAGTGAAATATACAACCTGCAACAACCACACTGTCCCTATCTGTACAAAACATAGGAGTTAGTATAGTGTATTGGTTAAGAGCAAGGTCTCCATGTTTAGACTGGCTCAGCCACTTACTGGCATTGTGACCTTGAGTAACTTCTCAGTTTCCTCATCTAAAAAATGGGGCAACTTGCTAAGTTTGTTGTAAAGATCAAATGACTCTCTCTGTATATGTATCTATAGATACGATATCTGGTACACAATAAGTTCTCATAAATGTCTATTATTATTAACAATGATAATGATCTCTTTGCCACATGATAAGTTGTCATGTCCTAGAACAAAGCTCAGAACGGCCCAGTTAACTGCAGTAGACCAGAGTAGGTGGAGAGAAGTCAGTACCTAGAACCTGAACAACCCATTTCAGAGACATACCCAGCTATTGGTCCTAGAAACCTTACCTCGACACAGACCATTGTAACTGGAAGGAAACGACAGGAACAGATGGAAGATAGGCCTATTCAATGCAAAGGGCACCATTCTGCCTATTAATCTCCTGCCTCATCATTTAAGAGAGCCCAAGTCCCCTTTCTTGCCGTTGATCACCCAAGCAGAGTAGGGTCAGGTTGGTGAGGAATTCCTAAGCATCTGCCATCTGTACATAGTAGCCTCAATGGCCATGGCCCAACCGTCCCCTGGAATTTCTATACCATGACACCTCAGTCTTCTGCTGTGAACAACATATGAAACTTGTAATCAGTGATGAACTGTTTCTGCTAGGGCTTAGTGTACCCAATTGAGAGAGTTTCTTGGAGGAAAAGGCAAAAGAGCTGCCCTGGCTCTGACCTCATGCCTAAATCCTAAAAGCGTGCTTGCTTTTTGTGCTGAAGGCCTAAGTCCTCAGAAAGGACATAGCACAGAATCTGTCGGTAAGGATTCCTCTGGTTTTGGTTTTACTCTGCCATGACAAAAAATGAAGAAGAAAGGCAAGAACTGGGATGTATTAGGATTACTTAAGCTTCTTGGCATTCAGAGTGTGTAATGACTGCCTACTCTTAATCATTTTCAACCTGCTGGACCAGCTGAGTAAAGCTGGCATACTCACCAAGTCTGCAGTCAGTGAGTTGCGTGTATAACCTCATCAGAGTCTAGGCAGCCTTCTGCAATGACTCAGTCAATCTGAATACTGAGGGTTCCCCTTCAGTTTCTGCATATAAAGTCATCCATTTTTAGAAGTATAGAAGATAAAGATAAATAAAGACTGAATTGGTTGGGAAAAAATTCCCTAGAGTAGGGAGGCTGAGGCAAGTGGATTGCCTGAGGTAAGGAATTTGAGACCAGCCTGAGCAAGAGTGAGACCCTGTCTCTGAAAGTAGCTGGGCATTGTGGCAGGCACCTTTAGTTCACCTGCTTGGGAGGCTGAGGCAAGAGGATCACTTGAGCCTAAGAGTTTGAGGTTGCTGTGAGTTGTGATGCTGCAGCACTCTATCAAAGGCAACAAAGTGAGACCCTGTCTCAAAAATTAAATAAATAAATAAATAATTTCCCTAGCAGTGGTTCTCAACCTTCCTAATGCCTCCTAAAGCCATGACCTTTTAATACAGTTCCTCATGTTGCGGTGACCCCTAATCATAAAATTATTTTTGTTGCTACTTCATAACTGTAATTTTGCTACTGTTATGAATTGTAATGTAAATATCTGATATGCGGGATGTTATTTTCATTGTTACAAAGGGGTCACGACCCACAGGTTGAGGACCGCTGCCCTATAGAATGTCTACATAGTCCATTTCCACTTCTGAGATGAGCTTCCCACTTTTCCCCCACTTCCACCTCTGAACCATCCATTCCACGATAACTGAAGTCCTCTACATCTTTAGCCGTTTTCTCCTGACATAAGTGACTCAGGTTCATCCTGAGGACACTACTTCCCCTACTGCTCTTACCACAGAACCAGAAATAAGATAAGCATTTTTCTTGCATCCCAATGCCATCTACAGACCTCTTCTCCTATACCCTCAAGTAAAATCTTTTCCTCTATTGAATTTTAGGCCACAGCCCCCTTCGTTGACTCTGTCATCTTACTGGTCCCTCCCCATGCATATACCATTGGCTCCTGATCTACCTGCAGTCTCACATTCACAATGGCTGACCATGATGTCTATGTGGATGACCCATCCAACAGCTCCCTGACCTTCTCAACCCCATGAGCTCTTGGTAACTTTAGACACCCAACCCTCAGACAAATCTTGAATCTTGTCAGTTGCCTCAAACTACTCCACCTCCAGAAGTTTAAAGTCTAGTATTCCTTCTTTTTTCTTCAACCTTCATTTCTCTCACCCCCAATCCTTCTAGATCTGTTCTTTGATCTTAATAAGACCTTCCAGACTTTGATTTTTCCATTTTTTAAACAAATATTTGTCTCTCCCCATCCAACTTTAACTCTTAGCTCTTCAGATCAATTACTGTGTTAACAAATATGTTTATTCTTTTTCTCCCCTCAACCTCTCATCTAACCCATCTGGGAAAACATCTGGGCCTTCCATGAGCTTGTCCCTGGTCATTTCTCTCTCCTATTGCCCCATAGCAGTTATTTCATATTTCTCCATTATCTTTAAACTCACTACTTCTTCTTGTCCCACCCTGCCTCCTCTTACAAGAAGGAGTCATTTACATTTAATAATGTAAGTCATTTTTCTTACAGAGAAAATAAAAGGTACTGAAAGGTAATCACATTAAGTCTTTAAGGCTGATCTCCAGGATGCAAAATTACCTTCATCTATGCATTTCCTAGTCTCCTTCCCCTGGTCTAAAGCTAAGGTAATCTGGGTGGCACCTGTGGCTTAAAGGAGTAGGGTGCTGGCCTCATATGCCAGAGGTGGCAGGTTCAAAGCCAGCCCCAGCCAAAAAACAAACAAACAAACAAAAAAACTGCATAAAGCTAAGGTAATCTAAAGTGAAAGCTACCTGTATTCTGAATTAGGCCCCTGTCTACCCACTCATGAGCCTAATTCTGTTAGTTAATTCTGGTCTGATTAATACCTCCCTCTCTACTTGCAACTTGGAAGCTTCTATCCCAGGTAAATCCTTATTCACTAGGTCTTTCCCATGCCTGGGAAATATCCTCTTTCAGCATTTCTTCAGAAACACCATTGAAAGAAGAAAGTCAGAAAAGGGAAATGACTTTTAGAAATGAGAATTAGGAATTGGGATGTTACCGAGTTTGATGGGTCATTCCAGTAGATATGTCAAATGGAAAGGTTGGAGATGCACACATGTATTTTTAGGAGAGAGATCAATGCTGGACTTCCAAACTTCCTTCCTCTGATAGATCAAAGGCATATAACTAGGCATTACTGGGATGGGGATGGCCCTGGGTATTTTTCTTTTCCTAGGGTTTTTTTGCCAAGACCTTTAAGTTTTTGGCATATAGTGCATTATTTTTAAAGGTGTTTTCATGACGTTAAAGGCACAGATGTCGTAATTCTGGCTTTCATCCCAACCTCCAGATGTGGAATCCAGAAAAAATTCTCTAGTCTCATGACTAAAAAGGAAATAAGAGACAATGCCACTCTGGGCCTTTACTACATATTAGGAATTCCTGTATTTTTGCACCACTGAGGAACCACTTCGAAAAAAATGTGCATCCAAATTTATTAAAAGAAAGAATCCTAAAACTGTTGTTAGCAAATGATGTTGCTATTTCTCTGAGAGTCAAAGTAAATTATTCTGCAGATGTTTTGACCTCCCCTCTCGGGGGTACATGCTAACAGAGTCCCTCCTAACAGCGTGTGTGCTGCATTTAGAGTAGGGAGAGGTGAGGCTGAGAAATGCTGGTGATTTCTTGAGTAGCGTGCCGTTAGCCTTCCTACTCCTTGGAAGATTATCATATTCCAAATTCTCCCAGATAAGATTGAAATTTATTTCTCTGATGGATAATTGATTTGTCAGTCTCAATTGCTTCATCACATATTTTTAAAATTAAATTATCTTATATTGCTTTGAGCTAACATAATCAACACACTCTTTTTCATAATAACACACTTTGGTTATAACTATTATCACAAAGTGCACTTAAACATTTGTCACACACTTGAAGATTTCCTTGAACTAACAGGATGCCATTCATCAGTGTACCTGAATATCTGCAATGCAGCACTTCCAAATGGCCATCTGTCTTCTGTTTGAATCATGGATACTCATGCAGAGCTGAGAGAGATGAAAACCTGCAAATAAGAGGTAGGCTAGAATTAAAAGACTAAAAGAGTTTTTGAAGGTCACCTACTGTTCTGCAGACACTAAACTATAAAAGCCATTTCAAAGAATGATATTTTATAATGTATTTCTGTCTTTTCCCTTTCTTCCTGCCTCTCCTCTCTTCTTCCTTTTCCTTTACACAAACACTTCATATGGGGATGAACAATAATCAGTTTTTGTTTTTAATACTCTGCCTAGTAGAGGAGAGAGAGACTACGTTACTACACCCAGGAACCCAGGTGGGACATTTATGTTCCTTAACTCAACGGGGTGATCAGGAGGTGATACTTGAACTCATTCTTCAAAGGACAGGTAGAGGCAGCCAAGCAGGCAAGGTCTCACAAACATCATTAAACCGCATAATCAACACGATGGGAGTGAGAGCACGTGGAGAACTGTAAGTGGGCAGCATAGGCCGGGCATACTGCGTGGATGTGGATACAGGAGAGTTCTAGTCATTCATTTTGATGATGACATTTCAGTAAAATAAAATCAGCCCTTAGTTTTAACCCTTAAAGAGCTGAGAAGAATAAAGTTCGATTCTATGTCATTTAAATCAGAAGTGCCTTATAGAACCAAATGCAAGGAGAAGAAACTCAAAGAGAAAATGTCATCCATTTCACTTTCTTTTAATAGTTACTATTTGCTGAGGGCAATGGCTATTAATAAGAATAGTTAAGGAAATAATTTCTCAATTATTCTCAGCTGACTTTCCTGGCAGTATTTCACTTGAATCAGAAGGATTAAATTCCATTTTTCTGGGCTGGGCACAATGGCTCACGCCTGTAATCCTACCACCTGGGAGGCTGTAGCAGGTGGATTGCTTGAGCGCAGGAGTTCAAGACCAGCCTGACCAAAAGTGAGACCCCTGTCTCTAAAAATAGCCAGGCATTGCAGTGGGTACCTATAGTCCCAGCTACTTAAGAGGCTGAGGCAAGAAGATTGAGGTTGCTGTGAGCTGTAACACCATGTCACCCTGGTAGAACCCAGGGTGACAAAGTGAGACTCTGTCTCAAAAAACAAAATTCCATTTTTTCATAATATAGGGGAGCATGACCAGTTATGTCAAGAAGAACCCAAATCTCAGTGAGTTCCAAGTTAGTTTGAATCAGTCTGAGGAAATCCTGGCTTCTATCTGATGTGGCCCATAAATCCAATTACTATACCTACAGGAAAAGGTCTTTAAAGTCTGGCTAGAAGCCTAATTTTGCACTCAGGAACAGGAAGGGATAAATCTTAAAACAAGGTCACATGACTTTTAGAACTGCTGTCCCTGAGAGCCTCTTTCCATTTCTCTTTTGTCTCTATCTTTCCTTTTGATCCTTTTTCCTTCCTCTTTGCCCATTCTCTTTTTCTTTTTTTTTTTTTAATTTCAAAATATTAAGGGTGTATAAATGCTTTTGTTACATGGATACCTTTCGTAATGCTTAAGTTGGAGCTTTTAGTGTGCCCATCACCTGAATAGTATTCATTGTACCCTGTAGGTAAGTTTTACCCCTCTCCTTTTTTTTTTTTTTTGAGACAGAGCCTCAAGCTGTCACCCTGGGTAGAGTGCTGTGGCATCACAGCTCACAGCAACCTCCAACTCCTGGGCTCAAGCGAGTCTCTTGCCTCTGCCTCCCAAGTAGCTGGGACTACAGGCACCTGCCACAACACCCGGCCATTTTTTGGTTGCAGCCGTCATTGTTGTTTGGCGGCCCGGGCTGGATTCAAACCCACCAGCTCAGGTGTACATGGCCGCTGAGCCACAGGTGCCAAGCCACCCCTCTCCTTTTTACCCCTCTTCTTTTCTTGATTTCCAATGACCTTTACATCTCTTTGTGCCCATGTGTGTCCATCTGTTAACGCCCAATTATTAGAGAGTACATATGGTATTTGTTTATCTAGTCTTGAGATACTTCACTTAGGATAATGGTCTTCAGTTCTCATTCTCTTTTTCTTTTCTTATTACTATTTTTTAAATGTATGTCTTATGCCTACCAGTATTTCCTTGAGTATTTAAAATTTTCTGCTAGTGATACTTATTTATATCATTTTCCCTAACCTAAATATTTCAAATAACTCTTCAGATTGCTCACTTCCTAATAAGTTCCTTTCACGATTTCTTACATACTCCTACTTCAACAAGGCCACACCTAGAACGATGTGATTGCTCTTTCTGTGTCACTCAGATGTAAATCTCCAGTGGAGGATTCAGTATGTCCTTGCCCTGCCCTGTTCAGCATTTTTATGAAGACATAGAGGGCAAAATTACCAAATCTGCTGGTGACTCAAAACCAAGAAGGCTAGCTAATTCCATAAATGACAGATTCAGTTTCCAAAATGATTTTGATTTTTTGGAATTCTGGTATAAGATCAACAAGATGAAATTTAAATCACACTGATGAATGCGATTCCATTTAAAGAGAATCCATAGAATTCAAGTGCTATGTGGTCTAGATAGAAGAGTTTTAGTTGAATATAAGCTTAATGTAAGTCCAAAGCATGAAGCAGCCTAACATATTATTAGGGTCTAAACTAAAAGCAGGGTCCAGATCAAAGGAATGAATTGTCATACTGAACTGTGTGTTTTCATGCTGTATCTGAAACATGATTTTCTTTCTTTCTTTTTTTTTTTTCTTAGACAGAGTCTCACTTTGACACCCCTGGTAGAGATCTTTGGCATAATAGCTCATAATAATCTCAAACTCTTGGGCTCAAGGGATCCTCTTGTCTCATCCTCCCAAGTAGCTGGGACTACAGGCGCCTGCCACAACGCCTGGCTATTTTTAGAGACGGGGTCTCGCTCTTGCTCAGGCTGGTCTTGA
>CAUYON010094826.1:0-19805 GCA_963573935.1 Arctocebus calabarensis
TGTTTGTATGGAGGTATGGCGTATACTGTGAGCTGTTCTCTTGGGGGAGGGGACTCCCGGCCGCTTGGTGATGTGCTCTGTACCTTTTATTTGTATCCTTGGGGTCGCAGGTCGCTCCAGCAGTGTTGATGTGTGTTCCTCGACCTTGTCTCTTGGCTCAGCTCCAAACCGTTGGCTTTCTTGCCAAATTTCTGTCCTTTAACTTTCCTTCTGGACAGGAGTGTCTGCAGAAAGCTGGCTACAGACCGCCATCTTGGCTCCTCCCCCTCCAGGATGGCTACTTTTGGAATGAGCCTGGCACCTGGATCCTCTGGGATGATCCTACAGCCTAAGCCCACAGGGACTGGCCTGCTATGGTTTCAGTGATGATGTCCCCTTTAAGATTCATGTTAAAAACTAGTACCCAATGCTACAGTATTAAGAGATTTTACTTTTGAGAGGTAATTAAGTCATAAAGCCTCCACCCTCGTGAATGAAATTAACAGCCTTATAAAAGAGCTCATAGTTGAAGGGAACATTCTCTAGTCCTGTGGTGCTTTCTGTCATGTGATTGCACAGTGTTCTTCCCTTCTAGAAGATGCAGTAACAAGAGGCCATATTGGAAGCAGACAACAGCTCTCACCATACCCCAAATTTTCTGGTGCCTTGATTTTGGACTTGCTAGCCTCCAAACCATGATAAGTCAATTCATATTATTTATGAAATACTCAGTCTTTAGTATTTTGTTATAACAGCACAACTAACTAAAGATGTTCTGAGTCCTGGGTCCAGCAGCCTCAAGCCTATTGGGGCTAGCCTGGCACTAGGATCTACTGGGACAGTGCATGGCTAGACCCTGGGTCTGCTGGAGTGTGGGCCACAGGAGTCAACCAGGAGTGTGGGACCAGAAGGGCAGTACTGTCACTGGGCAGGCATGAAGGCTACATTTGTATGTGCTAGCCTGGTCCCTGAGGCCAGCCATGCTGACCTAGCACTGGAGTGGCCCCAAACCCTGGGCTTATATGGATCAATATGGATCTGGGCTACTCTGAAACTTAGAAAAGTCTCAGAGCCTGGGTCACAGGAGCTGAATTGATGACTAGGGCTATAGGGGTTGGCCTGGTACTGGGACAAGCCCAGTATGAGAAGATTGGGAATGTAGGGGCCATTCTCTACATTCTGTGGGCTATGGGCTACATCTGCCGAGACTAGCCTGTGGTAGGGTGAGGGCCCAAGACCAACGCCACTGGGCAGGCCTGGAGTCTGGTGCTTTAGGCATCATTCTGGAGCAGGGGCTGCTGGGGTCTGCCTTGTAGTGGAGAGGTCTGAAGACCAAGCCTAGAGGGGCTGTGGGATCCCATTTTGTGCCAGGGAGGGACTGGAGGCTTAGTATATAAGTTTAGCCCACAGACTGGGTCTTTAGGAGCCTGCCCTGCACTGGGTTTATTGGGGCAGGCCTGGTGTCAAGGTTCAAGGCAATGACTGGTGTTTATTTCCCTTTCTTTTGCCAAGCAGAGGGTATTCCCTTGCTGTGTTGCATAGGGTTGGGACAAGGTAATAGAGGTAACATAAGGTTCTTCATACACTCTTCAGCATGTCTTTTCTTAAATTGGTGTGTTACACTCAGGTCTATAGTCTTTCATCTGGTTTCCTTAGCTTTTTTGAAGATATTTTTGCATGTAGAATGTTGTTCAAATTGATGTTTCTGCAGTGGGACAAGCACTAGAATGTCTATTCTGCCATCTCATTGATATCAGTTCCCAAAACACTCTTTTAAACAATAAATTGGGCAAGAAAGAAATCATAAGGAAAATTGAAAATGATCTTGAGAAAAAAATGAAAACACAGCAATGCTAAAACTTATAAGATTCAATAAAAACAATGCTAAGAGGCAAATTTATATAAACAGTTTACATTAAGGAAGAAGAAAGATCTCAAATCAATAACCACCTAACTTTATACTATAAGGAATTTGAAAAAGAAGAAACCCAATAGAAGACTAACAGAGGAAGGAAATAATAAAGACTAGAGTAGAAATATACAACAGAAAACAAATAAACAATATGTAAAATCAATGACACAAAGAGTTTGTGTTTCCAAAAGTTCAATAAAACCAAAAAACATTTAGCTAGACTAAATAAGAAAAAAGGCATGAATAACTAAAATCAGAAACAAAAGAGGGACATTACTACTAATTTTATAGAAATAAAAAAGATTATAAGAGAATACTCTGTGAACAACTACATACCAACAAATTTGATAACCTAGATAAAAGTAGTAAATACCTGGAAACACAAAACCTAGTAAGACTGAATCAAGAAGAAATAGCAAATGTGAACAAATATTTAATAATCAAAGAAATTGGATCAGTAACCAAAAACCTTCCAATTACAACAAAAACAATAGCCTCGCATCAAACAGCTACCGTGGTAAAGTCTACCAAACATTTAAAGAAGAATTAATTCTAATCCTTTTTTTTTTTTTTTTTTTGAGACAGAGCCTCAAGCTGTCACCCTGGATAGAGTGCTGTGGCACCACAGCTCACAGCAACCTCCAATTCCTGGGCTCAAGTGAGTCTCCTGCCTCTGCCTCCCAAGTAACTGGGACTACAGGCGCCCACCACAACACCCAGCTATTTTTTGGTTGCAGCTGTCATTATTGTTTGGTGGCACGGGCTGGATTCAAACCCGCCAGCTCAGGTGTATGTGCTGACACCTTAGCCGCTTGAGCCACAGGCACCAACCAACTCTAATCCTTTTTAAACTCTTTCAAAAAAATTAAAGAGGAGGGAATACTTGGAAACTCATTTTACAAGGCCAGCATTAAATACCAAAGGCAGACAAAAAACACAGACACAATTACATAAGATAACTACAAGCCAATATCCTTGATGTATATTGACGTAAAAATTTTCTCCAAAATATTGGCAAACAGAATTCAAGAACAAATTCAAAGAATTATGCACCATGACCAAATGGGATTTATTCCTTAAACACAGGACATTTCAACATTTGGAAATCAATCAATGTAATACACAGTTAAAAGAATTAAGGGGGGAAATACATGCTTATCACAATTACATAAAAACCACTTGACAAAATCCAACATTTTTTCATGATAAAAAAGCACTCAACAAACTAGATGAAAAGAAATTTACATCAATATATTAAAGTCAATGTATGAAAAGCCCACAGACAACATTATACTCGATGGTAAAAACTGAAAGCTTATCTCAAGATCAGGAAAAAGACAAGTATGCCCACATTTACCACTTGTATTCTGCATGGCCCTGGAAGTCCTAGCCACAGCATTTAGTCAATAAAAGAAATAAAAGGTATCCAAATTGGAAAGAAAGAAGTAAAATTATCTTTGTTACAGAGGACATAATCTTACTGTAGAAAATCCTAAAGATTCCTCAAAAAAAAGTTAGAACAAATAAGTTAATTCAGCAAACTTAAAGGATACAAAATCAATATACATGATTCATAGTACATATTCTATCTTGTCTGTTACATTGCCTCTCTGGTAGGGTTGCCAAGAGAGGTTGGTGTCTCTTTAAATAATGTTGACAGGGCACAGGGAGCTCCCACTGCCATTGTCATAAAATCTGCACTCTCTTCTAGATTGTTCTTCAGTTTATGCTACCATAATCCACCCATCTCCTCATTCTACACCTGTTTATCATTACCCAATCTGTACCGGGCTTAGGATACAGAAGTCTCCAATGCTCACCCCCACTAAAAAAAATTAGCCCAAAGAAATTATAAAGTGTGTCATCACTCTTGATTGTGATTTTCTTTATAAGGAATTTCCATCCTTCACTGAACAAAAAATGTAAATTTGTTTTAGAACGGATGAGGTGGGGAGACAGAAAAGGAAAGAAGTGAAGTGAATGAATTTGGATGCCGTTGCACATACAAAGAGAACTCCAGAAAGGTGCTCAACTGCTGTGACATCAGCCGCCTTGCTGGTCAACCAGAGGAAGGAGGTTGAATGGGGCACAGGTTCCTCCACACTCCAGTATCACAGCACCATTGTCTTTTCTACCTCAGTCCTCACCCTCATCATGATTTCTCTCCTGGCACCATCCTACTTATAGGAGGGAGAATATCCACAAGGAGCTTCTTCAGAGTCATGCCTACATTCTCCTGGATAGTACCTGATCTGGAAGACCTTTCCTCTCTCTTGAACACACTAAAAGTAATTTGGGATACCCAACACTTCCTATTTATAGTCCCCAGAGGGATGAGTATAACAAGAATGGGGGGGAACAGTGCATTTTCCTCACAGTCTTCACATGTCAAGTACCCTGAGACTGCCCCAGGAGGAAGCTTTGTACAATGGCACCCAAAGAGGTCTTCAAACATTTTGTTGAAGGCTTTTGCTACTCCTCTCTCCTGAACCATTTCCATGACTTTATATTGTCCTGAATCACTGTGCATTGAACCACCCATAATGAATTAATGTTACCTTCAAGCAAAGGAGACCTGCTTTCAAATCCCAGCACAGCCTCTAACAATGATTTTATGCCTTAACTATCTCAGAACCAGGTTTAGGAGAATTTGTATCCTCCTAAGATATCGAGTGTGTATAGAGAAAGAGATTATAAAGGCAAGAACACACTGAAATAATCTGGGGAAATTTTTTAAAATTCTTATGCTAAAATTTCCTTTCCAAAGATTCAGTAGACCTGAGTAGGGTCCAGGGTAATGGTGTGTTACATGAGTGCCCCCTCCATTATGATAAAACCCCCTCTTGTTGTGAGTTCCTCAACTCTTCCTAATCCTGACCTTCTCACACTCACATTTATATATTTCCCAGACCATCTTCCCTTACAATATAATCTGTGTTTTAATATCGTAAATAAAGTAATAACGTAACCACCATCAAGAAACTGTACTCTTTTCACGAGTTCCATTCCTATCCTAAATATACTTGATACATTTATCTTCTGACAGTTGAGCACCCCCAAATATATTCTCCCCAAACTTCAAAGATCTTGCCCACTCATTCATTTCTGTTTATGGCACAACATGTTTGTTTATTTAGTTGTAAATCATTTATATATTAATTTATTTCATAGACATTTAGTAAGAAAGTAAATAAATAAATCACTCAGCTTTAACAACAGAAATATATAGAGTTATAAGCCATTCTTGGCTTTCAGGTAGATTGATCGCATATGTGTGTGCTTGAGATGATGAAAGAAAAGAATGGCTTTGGTTTTCTTATTAGAAGAGATTGTTCAAAACAGTTCCTGGTTATGGATTCTGCCAGGTGAACATGTTAAATAATCATTAAGGAAGCAGAACTTAATATAACTATTGAAGCATAAAGTTCTGTCTTTATTTGTAAACTCACTTGCAGTGACCATCACTATTTTAACATTTTACTGAATGTGAGAACAAGTACACCTCAAGTAAAAAGGGAAAAGATGTCAAGACAAAGGGGATTTGGAGAATGGAAAGTAAGAGGAAAAGGGAGGAGGGTCAAGAAAGAGGGATGGTTGAGTAACAGAAGTAGATAAAAAGGGCAGGAAGAAAGGATGTCTAGATATAATAACTCTGAACTCACTCCAATGAAAGGAGAAATGACTTCTACTGTTCATATGGATTGTCAAGGCTCCTTGTATGTTTCTTATTTCTTTTTTATATTCTGGTCTGTGTGTGTGTGTGTGTGTGTGTGTGTTTACTAGAAATGCCCAGGTTTGAAGCGATGCATCTGGAAACATTCTAGCCTCCTGATTTCATTTACCTGCAGTGTATGTATGTCTAAGGAGAGTCACACTCAAGGAAGGTGTTGAAGGATGGGAAAGGACTCCAGATACATTTTATCCATAGCTGATTGGTTGTCATTCTAGTAAGACCCTTGCTGTGATGAACTAAGATGACTTATTGAAGTCTAACCAGCTTTTTCCCTGTCTTATCCAAGTCCAACCAGCTTTTGTCCCAGACTAACCACGTCAACCCTTCATTCACCACTTTTAAACCAAACTCCTGACAAAATGTAATGCCAGTCCCAGCTCCACCTCCATACTATGCCCTTCCAAGCCCCATGATAAGACAAATACAACACTAGTGAAGCCATCCAACATCAACACCCATTTTCAACCCAACAACCAAGTCATCCACAAACTCCAAATCACAGCTTCACCCAGTTTCACTGCCAGATCCATTCAACCACAAATATAATTCCCAACCCAGTCTATCTCAAACCATTAGCCCAACCTAATTCCATAAAGACAAATCCTTCACTTCCTGCCCACCACTGTTTTTGTTTCTACGATTACTCCAACCCAAAGGTCCCATCCTCTCTGCACCATAACTCACTACCTGGAACTTCCAAAGAAACCCCTTGATTCATTTTATAAATCCTCAGCTTGAGTTTAATTTCTCACCCCAACCTCTCATCTTAAGGACAGTGCTACCCTAAATTGCTCTATGCCAATCCTCTCCACCACTCTACCACCAAAAACACCAAATTCTTAATCTTATCTTAAAAGTATAAAGCCAGTAAGAGATTCTGATGTAATAAAAACCTGAGGGTAAAATGCCTACACTGCTTGATGTGATGTCATCAAGACAGAAATACCACATGCAGGACCTCGGCGCCTTTGAGAGAGCTTGAATTACCTGAAGTCTTATGAACGAGGATCAGAAAGATGACAAAGGTCATTAAATAGGGCTTCATGACTAACAGGTCTTGAAAAATGAGGGGCACACACAGAGAACTGAGTAGAGATCTTTACAGCAGGGAAGCACTCTGCCTTTATTAGTTTCAGAAGTAGGCTAGTGCTGTGGGTAGTGAACTAAGAGGGGTGAGACATACCTGAGGTCAGCCAGGCAGAAGGATGACATGTATTACTTACCTCAGCCGGGCACTCTGTGTGAGTGTAGGTGCTTTTCCAGTACCCACGTACCCACGCTAACGTGGCCCTTCCTTCCCAGTAAGACACAAAGTAAAATCGGAGACAGTTTATATTTTGCATAAAACCAAGTAAAATGGTTTGATGAATGAATGAATCAATCAACCAAACGATGAACAAAGCAGGTAACCAGAAGAAATAATAAAATAACTTTAAAATTTGTTTTTATTCTTCTATCAAGAGTATATCCCATTAATCAATAGTGCTTACTCTATAGCTAGTCCTTAACTAGCTATGATGCATACAAGAAAGGAAAAAAATGGGGGAAAATAAAAATAAGGGGATTGGAGAAAGAAAGAAAAGATAGAAAGAAACAAACAAAAACCAATTAATATCTTTATTATTCACCCTAGCTTTACTGTGGATCCATCTGTATTAAATACAAAAGAACAGACAATGTAATCTTCACTAATGCCCCTGTATTTACATAGAGGGGAATTTTACAAGAGAGGGGAATTAACTTTTCTATGGTGATACAGTTAGTGAAGGAAGATGCATTTAACAGATATTCATTCTTTTTGTAGGTGTCGGAGCAAAAGATCATATGGATATGTGGTTGTAGACATAAATGGGAAAGTGTGTACATAAAGAATTACAGTCTGAGAATATTTGACCTTATCCTATGAACAATGAAATTAGTAGAATCTTTCTCAGAAATTATACTAATCTTTCTCTAGAAAGATCACTCTAACAAATATATACAAAATGAATGAGTCAGGAGAAGATTTGAAACTTAGAAATAAGGCAGAACCTCCAAAGTGACCACCTCCCAACATTGACCACCTCCTTAAGTTGACGCCATTTTCATAGATGAAGCGTCCACCACATGTGCGTATCAGTACAGTGGGCTTAGTCGACCACCTCTGTATGTCAACCAGTTTGTTACAGGCCCTTGGGTGGTCAACTTACAGAGCTTCTGCTGTATTATAAAAGAAAATTCTGTGGGCTAAGTCATTACAAAAACCTGAATTGTAGATGATATATTGTTGTCTCAGTCCATTCAGGCTGGAATAACAAAGTATAATAGACTAGGTAATTTGTAAATAATATTTATTTCTCACAGTTCTGGAGGCTGAAAAGACCAGGGTCAAGATACCAGCAGATTTGTCTGATCAGGGGGACGGTCTCTACTTGCAAGTCTTGTTGCTGCATTTTCACACGGTGCGAGGGACAGAAGAGATAAACACTATGTCCTCACATAGGAAAGAGATGGAAGGAAAAAGGGATATGAACTGGGTCCCTTAAGCCCTTTGATAAGGGCAATAACATCCATTAAAGTAGAGTCTTCATGACATAATCACAACCTAAAGGCCTCACCTCTTAATATTGCTGCATTGATACCTAAGTCCTTTTTTTTTTTTTTTTGAGACAGAGCTTCAAGCTCTTACCCTAGACAGAGTGCCATGGCATCACAGCTCACAACAACCTCCAATCCTTGGGCTCAAGCGAGTCTCTCACCTCTGCCTCCCAAGTAGCTGGGACTACAGGCGCCCGCCACAACACCTGGCCATTTTTTGGTTGCAGACGTCATTGTTGTTTGGCGGGTACAGGCTGGATTCGAACCCGCCAGCTCAGGTGTACGTGGCTGGCTCCTTAGCCCGTTGAACCACAGGCGCCCAGCCAATACCTAAGTTTCAACATGAATTTTATAGAGATACCAACGTTCAAATTATAGCAATTATTAACATGAATAAAATGAAAGAAGAAATTCTTAGAATCTACTGGATAAAGTGATTTTATCTACACACAATATTGCATTTCACTTGATTATATGAATATTTTATTCCCATTTTATGTTATTCTGTCTTTATTTTTAAACTCAGTATGCAAACAGTTGATGAGTTAATCATACCCAATATCTTACAGCTTATTATTGTCATTGTTCCCTCAAAGTTTCTCTCTTGCAATATTTATTTATTTATTTTCACTTTTCTTCTAACATATTTCAATTTTCTTTGCTCATTACAATCTGTCTAATGTAGTCATTGCCCATTATTTTATTTGTATATGTTCTCATACAATAGGTGTTATTGATTTATATTTATATCTTTTTATTCTTTAAAAACATATTTGGTATAGAGGAGGGTGTACCAAGATGACAGAGTAAGAAGCCCTAGACTCTCCTACCCCTTCCCTGTGGACACACTAATTCGACAACAAAGACAAATTCCTGGGTGAGAAATCCAGAAACTAATTGAAAGTTTCCTATATCCTGGATAAGCATGGAAATCAGTCACATTGAGGCTAATGGGAAAATGTGATGCATCTTCTCAACAAAAGTCCTACCTCTGACATGGTGTCAGATAATCAAGGAAACCCCTAGCTTTCATTTTCTCTCTGGAGAGAGAAGGAAAAGACTGGACCGTATTCCACACTCTGGCTTTTCTAGGCCCCCTGGGGCACTGGCTTCCGTCTCATCTCTTTTGAAGCATTGATGGGATCCAGCATACTCTGATGCCTGAGGACCATTGAGAATGAAGACAGTGATTTGAATGAGTGAGCTACCATTCAGTGCAGAGTGAATGGACCAAAACCCCAGCAAGAGAAAAGCAATTTGTATGGTATGAAATAAGGATGAAATTTCATTATTCTCCCTATGGATATCCAGTTTTCCCAATACTGTTTATTGAAGACACTGTCCTTTCTCCAGTGTGTGCTCTTGGCACCTTTGTCAAAAATCAATTGATCATAAAACTGAAGTTTATTTCTGTGCTTTCTATTCTGTTCCATTGACCTACATGTCTGTTTTCATGCCAAGCTCATGCATTTTGATTATTATAACTTCATAATACATTTCAAAATTAGTTAGTGTGATGCTTCCAGTTTGGGTTTTTTAAACTCAAGATTGCTTTGGCTATTTGGGGTATTTTTTGGTTCCATATGAATTTTAGAATTATTTTTTCTCTTTCTAGGAAAAATGATCTTGGATTTTGACAGAAACTACTTTGAACCTGTAGGTAGTTATGGGTACGATGGACATTTAAACAGCATTGATTCATCCTGTTCATTAACATGGAATGTCTTTCCATTTATTTGTATATTTTTCAGTTTCTCTCATCCATGTTTTATAGATTTCAATATACAGATCTTTTACCTCCTTGATCAAATTTATGCTATTGTAAATAGGATTGTTTTTAAATTTTTTAAAATAATTCATTGCTATTGTATAGAAATAGTAATGATTATTATATGTTGATTTTGTAATTTTGTAACTTTACTGAGTTTGTTTATAAATTCTAATGGTTTTTTAATAGAACTTGTAAGTTTTTCTACATTAGCCAACAAGACAATTTCACTGCTTTCTTTCCTATATTGATACATTTTTTAAAATTTCTATTGCCTACTTGCTCTGAGTAGGACTTTCAGGACTCTGCTGAATGGAAGCAACGAGAGTGGGCAGTCTTATCTTGTTCCTGATCTTAGAGGAAATGCTTTCAACTTTTCACCACTGAGTATGATGTTAGCTATGCGCTTGTTATATATGTATTTACTGTGTCGAGGTATATGCTTTCTATGCCTATTTTTAAGAGTTTTTAACAAGAACGATGTTGAATATTGTCAAATTGTTTTCTGCATCTATTGAGATGATCATGTGGTTTTGTGCTTCTCAATATGTGTATCATGTTTATTTACTTATGTATGTTGAACCATTCTTGCATCTCTGAGATAAGTATCACTTGATCATGAGGAAGGATCTTTTTAATATACTGTTGAATTTGGTTTGTTACTATTTCGGTGAGGATTTTTACATCTGTGTCTAAGATTTGGAAAAAGAACAGACTAAGACAAAACCGAAGAAGGGAAATAATGAAGATTAAAACAGAAATAAATGAAATTGAGAATAAAAAACAGAAAAAAATTAATGAGACGGAGTTGGTTTTTTGAAAAGAAAAACATAATTTGCAAATTTTAGCTAGACTAAAAAGATGAAAATAAATAAAATCATAAATGAAAGAGACACAACATTACAACTGATGCCACAGGAAAAAAGATCAGTTGGAAGTTCAAGATGGCCAACAAGAAGAATTTTGTGCCTGCCTCCTCCATTTAGAACAGTGGTTTTCAACCCGTGAGTCTCAACCTCTTTGGGGGTTAAACCATCCTTTCACATGGGTCACCTAAGACCATCGGAGAACACATATTTCTCTCCTCTAACCATCTCCAACTGGGTCTGTCCACATATGAGTACCCTGCATGATGACATCATCATGCCAACCCCATCACATACACCCTGTACAAATACAGGTCTATGTGACGGGGTTGGTGTCATAATGTACTTATGTGGACCAGTCACACATGTGCTGAAAGCAGCTACTCTGTTAAAAGCAGCTACTGTGCTGAAAGCAGCAGTACTGACGGTAAAACAACAACACTTCATGAATTATAATTACTGAGTAAATGTAAAATTATGTACTGTAAAATCATCAATTACTGCAAAAAAAAAATCTGTACCATGGGAACTTAATCTGGATGCTAATTGGTCTTTTTATATTCAGCTGTGGTTGATGTAAATACTGCCCCCTTGTGATAGTAACTGGTATGTAAAAAAACAACACAGAGAATGGCAAATCATAGGAAACTTTAATGAGCTGTATTGACTAAACTATGCCGTGTATCATCTTTGGTATTATTAAAGCTATTGTTATATATTATTTTCATTTTCAAACCATCCCATGACAATGGATTATGTAGAGAAGAACATTAAGAAAAGAAAAACATAGTGAGGATTTTTTACAGTATGGTTTTACCTCAATAATTTACAGCAGGAATTGAGAAACTGCAATATGTTATTTGTTGTGAAGTTCTATCAGCCAAATCTATGAAGCTGAACAAACTAAAATGCCATTTTGATAGCAAGCATCCGAGCTTTGCTGGCAAGGATACCAACTATTTTAAAAGCAAAGCTGAAGGACTCAAGAAAGTCATATTTGACACTGGTGGGTGGCAAGTACCACAAACAAAGCATGGCAGCTGTTGGAGCTTCATATTTGGTGGCACTCAGAATCAGGAGAGCTATGAAACCCCACACCATTGCTGAGGATTTACTGTTGCCAGCAGCCAAAGACATTACTCAAGTTATGATTGGAGACGAATTTGTTACGAAATTGAGTGCAATTTCTTTATTTAACAATATTGCTCACAGAAGAATAGAGGACATGTCTGCTGATAGTCTTGATCAGGTAATCCAGGAAATTAAATCTGCTCCACTTCCAATGTTTAGTATCCAGCTTGATGAATCTACAGACGTTACAAAATGGTTTACATGAGGTATATTAATGATGGCGACTTTAAAGATGAGTTTCTTTTTTGCAAACCTCTTGAAACGACAACTACTGCACATGATGTATTTGACACGGTTGGTTCATTCTGAAAGAGCATAAGAGCTCTTGGGAAAAGGTTTGGGATGTTTGTACAGATGGTGCTCCAGCTATGCTAGGATGTTGACCAGGATTTCAATGTTTGGTTCTGAATGAGTTACCAAAAGTCATCAAAACTGACTGTATGATTCATCGGCAAATATTAGCAATGAAGACGCTGCCACAAGAGTTACAAGAAGTAATGAAAAGCGTCATAAATTCTGTCAATTTTGTAAAGGCGAGCACTTTAAACAGTCGACTGTTTTGCAACTGTGCAATGAGTTGGATGTGCCAAACCATGCTCTGCTATTGCACACCGAAGTGAGATGGTTGTTGAGAGGAAAAGTCTTAAAACGTGTTTTTGAGTTTTGTGACGAACTCAAAACATTTTTTAATCAGAAAGCAAGACCACAGTTCGAAGCACTTTTCAGCAATAAAAGTGAACTGCAGAAAATAGCTTACTTGGTTGACATCTTTGCCATCTTGAATGAGTTAAATTTATCACTGCAAGGACCAAATGCAACATGCCTCAATTTGTCTGAAAAGATCTGATCATTCCAAATGAAACTTCAGCTTTGGCAAAAAAAAAAAAAAAATTGGATGAAAATAAAATTTATATGTTGCCTACCTTATCTGCTTTCTTTGAGGAATGTGACATTGAACCAGACAAAAGGATTACAATGATGATTTTTGTGAAAGAACACTTGCACGTGCTTGCAGACAAAATTTCATTATACTTTCCAAATCTACCTGACAACCCATTTGCACTTGCCAAAGTCCATTCACAGTCAAAGTTGAAAATGTTTCTGAGACAGCACAAGAGGAGTTCATTGAACTTTTAACAGCGATGTAGCGAGACCTGATTTCTCTACAATGCCAGTTACAAAATTCTGGATCAAGTGTTTGCAGAGTTCTGTCTGAGACTATGTTGCGCCGCCTTCTTCCATTTCCAACAACATATCTTTGTGAAACAGGGTTTTCCAGTGTGTTGGTTATCAAGTCTAAATACAGGAGTAGACTTATTGTGGAAGATGATCTTCGTTGTGCTCTTACAAAGACTGTCCCAAGAATTTCTGAGCTGGTAAGAAAGATGCAATCTCAACCTTTGCACTGATGTTGGCTTTCTATGCATCCTGTCACAAAATGTAACGATATAGTTTATTGTTGTTATATTCAGACTGTTACATATGCTACACCATGCTTCAAGACGAAATTTCATTTATTTGTAATTAGAAATAAATATTTCACAATATATAATTACATATTGTTTTTGTGATTCATCACTATGCTTTAATTATGTTCAATTTGTAACAATGAAAATACATCTGCATATCAAATATTTACATTACGATGCACAACAGTAACAAAATTACAGCTATGAAGTAGCAACGAAAATAATTTTATGGTTAGGGTCACCACAGCATGAGGAACTGTATTAAAGGGTCACGACATTAGGAAGGTTGAGAACCACTGATTTAGAAGAACCAGAACAGTGTATATGGAGTTACATTTCAAATACATTATCCAAGAGAGAACACTGACATTCAACAAAGAAGTGACAGGAAACATATAAGCAGGGAAGGAGAAGGCGCAGAGGCAGCCTCCCTGGCCGGAACTGGCTGGGAGTGACCACAGCGCAGGGAATGGATGAGTAAGTGGCCCACATCCCTACCGTGGAACTGTGCAATCCTGATTGTGGGAGAACCACTGAACCATCTCAAGGCCTGAAACGAGCATAGGGAGCTGCCAGGAGACTGTGGGAAGGAACTGTTCCAGGGAGGAGCTCATACTGCGTCCCACACACTTTCTGAGACCTGAGACTATAACAAAGCACTGTTTTACTGCCCAGCCCAGACAGGCACGCTGTCCTGAAGCCCAGTGGTGCTGGGACTGAGGTATTGGAGAAACTCAGGCTGCGGCTGCTGGGACAGGGGAGTGAGCTGGGAGCCCTTCCACGTGAGGGCTAAGAGGCAAGTGGGGCCAGGGATGCAGCAGCTGGTTCTGAAAAGCAAGTGCTGTTGAGAACTGAGATGGGACAAGAATGGGGTGCAAGTTGCCTCGGGACTTGGTTAGGAGCTGGGTAGGGGCTCCCACAGCTGGGGCAGTGGCACTGCTAGGCACCGGCTACTGCCGCCAGGGTTGAGGGGCAAGCCCTGCTCAGAAAGAGGCATGAAGAGACACACATTCCCCACTTGCTGACCTAGGCTATGGCTACTGAGGATGGCTCAACCCTCACCCGTGGCATGGCCTTGGTACACCTGCTACCACCCTTCAGCGGAGCACTCTAAACAGAAGTGCCCCATCTCCACTGACCATAGCTAGTGACTGCTGTCACCACTGGGAGGTTGAGTAAGAAGTTGCCCAGGCCAACCTCTCCCCTCCCTCCAAGACAGATCACATGGTGTGGACTCCCGAGGATTGCCCAATCCAGTCTGCCACTGTGCCACCTGGGTACCTGGGTAGTCTTCTCGGGCCTCAGGGTGAGCCTATATTCCCAGCTGCTCTCACCTTGCCAACACCTACCTACAAGCTCCACCTCCGGGTTGCAGCCACCGCCGACATCAAAGTGTGCTACTTGGGATGCAGACATTGGGTCCACCCCCCTATTGCCATCACACATGCACACAAGCTACCCAGGGGCCTGAGAGCCCTCCCACCCACCCAGATCACTGCTGCCACTTCCAGCATCTGAGCGAGCCACTGAAGGCCCAAGAATTGACCCAATGGTAACCACCAACAAATGTGCCCATGTACATCTCCCTGAGCACAAAGATGGGCCTGCTCATCCCACCGCTGCCACTACTGGTGCCTAAAGACTGCCCACCTGGCGTCCCCGGCCCAGCACAACTTCACCACAGCCTCCACTAATAATTGCACCCTAACCCACCGAGGGAATCACAGGAATATAAACCAATATATCCCTTAAGAGCAAAGCTTCACTGTTTGCTAATTCAGTATTCATGGTAATTTTATAGAATATAACTACCACAAAAACTGAGAATCAACTGTGTTTGGATTTCATTTTTTATTTTTAAAAAAGGAAAACTATACTGGCTGGGCATGATGGCTCACTCGTGTAATCCAAGCACTCTGGGAGGCCGGGCTGGGCGATTTCCTGAGCTCATGGTTTGAAACCAGCCTGAGCAACAGTGAGACCCCATCTCACCCCTAAAAATAGCCAGGGTTTGTGGCAGGTCCCTGTAGTTCCAGCCACTTGGGAGGCTGAGGCAAGAGAATCACTTGAGCCCAAGAATTTGAAGTTGCTGTGAGCTATGATGCCACAGCACTCTACTGAGGGTGATAAGGTGAAACTCTGTCTCAAAAAAAATAAAATAAAATTATACCATGTGTTCATCATATTGACCTTTTTATTTCACATATGGAAGATATTCTTTTGTGTCAGATTTCCTTTCTTATTTCTAAAGGCTGCAAATTATATCATTGTAGGAATAAGCTACAATTGCTTTTGGTTTTTTGCAGTTTTTGGCTGGGGCTGAGTTTAAACCCACCACCTCCGATATATGGGACCAGTGCCCTACTCCTCTGAGCCACAGGTGCTGTCCTAAAATTGCTATTTGACAGTCAAAATTGACAGTCATTTGATTCATTTACACATTTTCAGTATTGCCAAAACTCAGCAAGGAATGGGCTTGTACATATATCTTTGTGTACTGGGGCAAATTTTCCTATGGAAATGTTAGCTAGAATTCAAATACATAATTATGTATAAATAAATAATTCTTTCTCTGCATATTTTCTTTTTCTTCATGTCTTTTTATTTATTGCTGACAGAATTCACCTCCCTCTTACAGCTAACTCATCTTTAAAAATTCCTATTTTTTATGAAGTCAGCACATTGTGCTCCATGACGCACCGATGTACACAATTATAATTTAATAAAATTATTAAAAAAACAAACAGGCAAACAAACAAAAATTCCTATTTTTTGTTCCATATATAAAATATAAACATGAACATTTCGGAATATTCCCTTAGGCTTGTCTGGGTCTCACCTACACTTAAATAGAAAGCTTTGAGATTAGACAACAAAGGAACATGCTGGGCAACAGCCAAGAAAAGTAATTAATGGGACAAATTAATCACAAATTTGTCACTCACAAACTAACAGACAACTTAAAGAAGGAAATGTTCTTAATAATTCTCAGGTTTTGAAACATTTTGAGAGATTGCACCTTGGGAATCAATCCCAAGGAGATGGGAATAAAAAAGTATGAGAGGAAGCAAAAGAGAAAAAGTTTCAAAAGAGAAAAAAAGTCATGAAAATTTATAAATGAAATAAGAAAATTTTCAGATCAATGGGAGAACTAACTTGGGAAATGACTGGAAATCAACATGTATTGAATGCCTATTACTGTATTTCTTCAATTATTAAGCACCATTAGTGATAAGATACACATTAATTTTTATAACAGATTTCTGAGGATGATAAAATAATAGATTACATGTAGATAATTTTTTATAATTTACAAAAGCACATAATACTACATTTCTTTAATGCACTTCTATATACTAACAAGGTACTGTCTGATCCAGGGACTCTCCAGGTTTTGGCTCAGCCCTGGGGTAGTCTCGGCAGCAATAGACTCCTTATTTAGTATTATAAAATTCAAGGCTAAACTGTCTTCAGACTTAAAAATGAAGCAGACTTATATCCACACTAATGGGGGACAACCAGGGCTAACTCCCTCCAGAGACCCTCTGAAGTCATAAGGAGGTGTTCGGAACTATTGTAGGAGGGATGAGTAGCTTGAGGCGTCCTCACTTGGTAAAAGGATTAGGCAACTTCTGGCAGAAGCCTTGTGATCTAATCACCTTCAAAAGGCCCTACCTTCTAATACCTAATTAGTTTGGTGATTAAGATTCATTACATAAATATTTCAAGGGAGGGCCTA
The DNA here is from genome assembly GCA_963573935.1 of Arctocebus calabarensis. Lineage (NCBI taxonomy): Eukaryota > Metazoa > Chordata > Mammalia > Primates > Lorisidae > Arctocebus > Arctocebus calabarensis. Next base: position 17,175 of record CAUYON010094826.1, read on the forward strand.
AACACTCAGACTAGTCTTCTTTCTCTTAATCTTTTGTGTATCTACTACAGGTTTTTCCTTTGTAATAATCTTTAGGCTTACAGAAAACATCTTACAGTTGTAATAGACTATTTTAAGCTTGTAACAACTTAATTTTGACTGCATACAGTAACTCTAAACTTTTACCTCTCTCTCTTCTCATATTTTAGGCAATTAAGGTTTACAATTTACATCTTTTTTATATTGTGTATCCAACGATAAGGTATTATAGTTATATTTTAATGTGTGATAGTCATAGTTATTTTAATATATTATTTTGAAATAATATATTTGAAAGTTTGAAATAATAATATATTTGAAAGTTTTATATTGGAATTAAAACTGATTTGCATATCACTGTTACAATATTAGAGAACTCTTTGACGATATATTATATTTACCTTATTAGTGAATTTTATGCATTCACGTGGTTTTATTTTGTTAATTAGCATCCTCTTAGCATTTCTTATAAGGTAGCTAGTAGTGATGAACTTCCTCAGCTTTTGTCTAAAGAATTCATTCTCCATCCTTCATTTTTGAAGGATAGCTTTGCTGGATATAGTGTTCTTGGTTGTCAGGTTTTTTTCTTTTAATATTTTGAATACATCCATCCTGCTCTCTCCTATCCTACAAGAGCTTCTGCTGATGAATCTGCTGATAGTCCTATGAACACTCCTTGTATATGATAAATCAGTTTTCCCTTATTACTTTCAAAATTCTATTTTTTGTCTTTGGCTTTTGTCAATTTACTTTTAATGTGTTTCAGTGTAAACTTGTCCCAGTTCCATCTAGCTAGAACCCCCTTTGGGCCTCATGAATCTGAATGTCCATTTCTATTCCCAAATTTGGGAAGTTTTTAGCCATTATTTCTTTAAATAGACTTTCTCCCCCTTTTTCTGTCCTTTTCTCCCTCTTCTTCCTCTAGAATTCCCTCAATATGTCTTTTTTGTTTATTTTATGAGATTCCATAAATCTCACAAGTTGTTTTTTTGGTGGTGTTGTTCTTTTTGTTCTTGCTTTTCTGACTGGATAACTTCAAATGACCTGTCTGTAAGTTAGCTAATTCTTTCTTCTGCTTGATTGAGTCTGCTGAAGAAGCTCTCTGTTAAATTTTTCAATTTAATCATCATATTCTTTTTTTTTACATTTATACATGTGTTTATTAAGTTTCCACTTTTTGCCTTCACAGAATTAAAAAGGCTTAAAATTTAATAACATTTAAGTTCAAAGTGAAGACCATATTAATCCTTATTTTAAACAATAATCGGCAGAACCCACAATCCATAGTATAACTATTTGAATCAGTATAACTCCTGATTCAAAATAACATTCCAATTCAAAAGTTAATCTCCTAAATCAATCCACCTAAAGTACTCAAGATAGGCATCTTTAGGGTGAGAGCTAAATTCACAAAGTAGTAAGAATCGGAGACCGGGGTGAAAGGCAGGATCTAAACGGGCCAGACCAGCTGTGTGATGTCTGTCCTAGCCTGACAGACTTCGTTATTCTTACTATATGTGCTTTCAAAAGTGGGATAAATCCACTATTATTTCTAGGGTGTCCCCTTCTAAACCCCAAGAAATTTTAGTAAGAATGATGTGAAGTTTTATTCTTATATTGAGGCAATTTAATGGAGTTTCAGGAATGTCTATATAAAATCTGAAGGCATATAGAAACTCTGGTACTAGTGTTGCAGGAAAACGAGACCCAGTGGAGAGCACAAACACCTGAACACCATATTTAAGAGGAAGAAGGCTTTTATTCAGCCAGCGGAGCAAATGACATGGAAAAATTCAAAATGGCCACGCTCCCCACTGGCTTGATCTTTCCCTTTTTATTCTTAGTCAAAAAGTTTCAGCCCACAGGTACCTTTCTCATTGGTCATTTTGAATCAAGCAGGAGAAGCGGCCTTCTGCTCTTACAGAACCACGGGCTTTCACAGAAGCCGAACCAAGAGTTAGTTTTGGTGTATCCTTGGAGTCTTCCTGAGAAGACCTCTGTTCTTTGAGACCTTACATTTTTCGGGTCCCTGACTAGGTTAGTTTTTAAGCTTGAAAATAAATGCAAAAGTTTTTGTGAGTTTTTTGTTTTTTTGGTCTTCTTCTCAGTGAGCGTCTTACATATATCTGAAGATAATTCTGAGAGTTTTGCTTTTTTCCTTTGAGATTTATTGATGATGCTTTTCAACCTTTCATAGGCCTATCTGTGAAGGATAGAATTTAGAATTTTGATTTCCTTTGTAAGCTTCTTCTTTCCACAAACACTGTGATAGCTTTCTGGCCAAAATGGGATACTTCTAGATTTTTCTCTTAGATATTTTGGGACACCCAGCCTTCAAGATACAGCAGGGGGAAAAGATGCTAGTTTACAAGTAATATCTGATAACCAATTCCAAATTACATTAACTGATACCACAGTAGTTTAAAATAATTAGGCTGGGGCTGTTTTTTGTTGTTGTTGTTGTTGTTTTGTGACAGAGCCTCAAGCTGTCACCCTGGATAGAGTGCCATGGCATCACAGCTCACAGCAACCTCCAATTCCTGGGCTCAAGCGAGTCTCCTGCCTCCGCCTCACAAGTAGCTGGGACCACAGGCGCCCGCCACAACGCCCGGC
>CAUYON010094829.1:0-28524 GCA_963573935.1 Arctocebus calabarensis
TGCTGTGAGCTGTGATGCCACAGCACTCTACCAAGGGTGACATAGTGAGACTCTGTCTCAAAAAATAAAATAAAATAAAATAAACTGAGGCTTGGCGCCTGTGGCTCAATGGGCTAAGGCGCCAGCCATGTACACCTGAGCTGGCTGGTTTGAATCCAGCCTGGGCCTGCCAAACAACAATGATGGCTGCAACCAAAAGATGGCCGGGTGTTGTGGCAGGCACCTATAGTCCCAGCTACTTGGGAGGCTGAGGCAGGAGACTCGCTTGAGCCCAGGAATTGGAGGTTGCTGTGAGCTGTGATGCCACGGCACTCTATCCAGCATGACAGCTTGAGGCTCCGTCTCAAAAAAAAAAAAAATAAAATAAACTGAGATAAGAATATATATATAGGCTCGGCGCCTGTGGCTCAATGAGCTAAGGGGCCAGCCACGTACAACTGAGCTGGCGGGTTCGAATCCAGCCCAGGCCCGCCAAACAACAATGATGGCTGCAACCAAAAAATGGCTGGGTGTTGTGGCGGGCGCCTGTAGTCCCAGCTACTTGGGAGGTGGAGGCAGGAGCCTCGCTTGAGCCCAGGAATTGGAGGTTGCTGTGAGCTGTGATGCTACAGCACTCTACCCAGGGTGACAGCTTGAGACTCTGTCTCAAAGAAAAAAAAAAAGAATATATATATATACACACATATATGAGGATTTCTTTTTTTTCTTTCTTTTTTTTTTTTTTGCAGTTTTTGGCTGAGGCTGGGCTTGAACCTGCCACCTCCAGCATATGGGGCCGGTGACCCACTCCTTTGAGCCACAGGCGCTGCCCGAGTATTTCTTTAAATCATTATTTTAAATGCTATATATATATATATATATATTTTTTTTTTTTTTTTTTTTGAGACAGAGTCTCAAGCTGTCGCCCTGGGTAGAGTGTCATGGCATTACAGCTCACAGCAACCTCCAATTCCTGGGCTCAAGCGAGTCTCCTGCCTCTGTCTCCCAAATAGCTGGGACTACAGGCACCTGCCACAACGCCCGGCTATTTTTGTTTGGGTTGCAGCCGTCATTGTTGGTTGGCGGGCCCAGGCTGGATTCGAACCCGCCAGTTCAGGTTTACATGGCTGGCGCCTTAGCCCGCTGAGCCACAGGCGCCGAGCCTGTCTAGTTTCATATACCCGACTGCCTACTAGACATCACCATCTGGATTTCTCATATATATTTGAAACAGAACAAGTATGTCCAAGATAACTTCTATCTTGACCCTTCTCTGCTTGCTCCTTGCCCCAACAACCTTCCCCCCTTTCAGTAAATAGTACTATTAACCCCCCAACAGCTCAAATGAAAAACCCAAGGGTCATCTCCAACTCCTGTCCCTCATCACAGCCAGATAGCAACAGGTCTAGTCAGTTCCCTAAATCCTCTGTCCACTTCTCTCTCTCTTGCTGTAGGGCTTGCCACCAGCACCCTTCCACCGATCAATGGAAGAACTCTCCTAAATGATCTACAATCCCCTCCACAAGACTGCCAGATTCTTTAAAATCATCCGCCAGATCATGTCACTCCACTGCTTAAAATTTCCCAGTGGCTTTCCACTCCTCTTGGAATAAAATCCCAGGCTTTGCCACAGCCCCCAAGGCCCTGTCAGATATGCATTTGCCTCCCTCTCACCCTCTGTTACCTTGTTCCGCACTCTCCTTGGCTCACTCTGCTCCAGGCACACTGACCTCCTTTCTCTTCTCAGACCCAGAAATCTCTTTCCCAGCTAGGCTCTGCCCTTATTCTTCACAAGATGCCTGGCGCATTCTCACACATCAGGTCTCAGCTCAGCTGTCACCTCTCAAAGAGCTGCTCCCTTCTCTCTCCCCTACAGTCACTCTCTATCACTGGTATTTTAAGCAGAATGGCTAAGAGTGTGGGCCATTTCTAACACTCAGATTCTTGGTTTCCTTGATCGAGAGGGATGTGATCTCAGGCAAGTTCTACTGTTTTGAATTTCACTTTCTTCCTTTATCAAATAGTAATAATCACAGTACTTAATTCACCAGGTATTTCACAGGGTAGAACAACTAACAGAAGTAATAAGGGCAAAGTCTTAGAAAGGATCTCATGTCAGGAAGTACTTATTCAAGGGTGGATACTTGATAGAAGTCACGCATCCCACTATACTGGTCAATAAACTAGGGCACACAGACATTGAAATCTCACAACCTAACACCCAGGTCTGCCAGACTCATAATGCTGGCAATTTCCAGTCTTCTCCCAGAACCATTTTCCTCCAAGCCACTTCCACTCCCAGTGCCCAGAGTCAGGGTCTGGTGGCCTCCACTTGCCTAGACAGATCTCCAAAGGCCAGAGCTTCTCTCTCCTGCAGTCTCCTCCCCTAGACCTGTAAAGCAATAATGGCACTTGTCTGCTTAAAGACCCCTGGATCGCTTCACAGTTAGGCTTGGATCCCTGACCTACTTTTCTGCAAGTGAAGGCCTCAGCACTCTAGCCCTTTCATCTCTACACCCTGATTTGATCTATTTGTGTCTCAAGACTCTTGGGTATTCCCCAAACCTGCCTTTTTCTCCCATAACCCTACATTTGGACAGAACAGTTCCCACAGCATGGAAAGCTTTACCCTATCCTTCCTAGAATTCGTACCACTCAGCACTCCTACTCATAACATTGATACTTTCCTCTAAAGACATTTCTTCACTCACTGATTTATGATATGTGAATAAAAAATTATAAATAAAAACTATCTGACAGCAGGCTCTTACCCTTGCCCAGTAAAGAGCCTGAGAAGGGAGTTCTCATCGTGTGTTTAATGGCAGGCATGTGGAACTTTTCCATATCTTCCGGTTACTCTAAGGATAGAAACTAAGATCCTTGACCTAGCCCACAGGCCTTGATTGGTCTGGTGCTGCCTCTGTGCATCTAGCCTCTCTGACCTCAGTTTTGTTCCTGAAGCACATCATGCTCTTTTTTCTGTCATAGCACCCTGGCACTTGCTGCTGCTTCTGCTGAAACTCACTTCCCCCAGATGTTTACTAGCTGTTGCTTTACTGCATTCCGTCTTAGCCTCAATGTCACTTCCCTGGACTACTGGCTAGACAGGCCCCCTGTTACATGGTCTCAGAGCAGCAACTAGCCTTGCTACACAGCACTATCCCGTTTGTCACCATCTATCTAGTTGTGTGATCCTTCACCTCCCACAAGCTACTACTCTAGTGACAATGCCTAAAGGTGCCTAATCTGGCTGACAGAAAGTAACAATGAATACATGGTATGTGTTAAACATTACTTAATGGATAATAATTGAAATATCACATTAATTCCTGTGATGCCATTATAAGTCAGGAGGTTATAATTGTGCCTTTATGTCATTTAATGACACATGGTCATTATCTGCTAGCACTGGGTCTGCATTCAGTAAAAAGTTCAACAGTCTTCCTTGGACACAATGGTCTCATATCTGGAGGCAGTTTCTGACAAAATTTCTGTGTTTCAGTGTCTGATTCTCAAAACTCCACATTAGTATGTCCCATGCTGTAGCTAAGAGCAGTACCACAGTCAAACTACTAAGATTCAAACCTCCACCTTCCTCTTACTAGTTATGACAGCATAGTTCAATTATTTAACCTCTCTGAACCTCAGTTTCTATGTCTGTAAAATACAGTTAAAGGACTCAACTATTAAATGTTTACTGAGTACTCTCCATGGGTTATTATTCATTTAATTCTCATAGTAATACTTATGAAATCTTAAAGATTACCCTAGGTTGAAATCTCACAACCTAATACCCAGGTCTGCCAGACTCAATGCTGGCAATTTCCAGTCTTCTCCCAGAACCATTTTCCTCCATGCCACTTCCACTCCCAGTGCCCAGAGTCAGGGTCTGGTGAAATCTTAAAGATTTTGTAAGTATTACTATGAGAATTAAATGAATAATAACTCATGGAGAGTGCTCAGTAAACATTTAATAAATGTTAGCTAAAGAAACAAAAATAAAAAACTAACACATATTAGAAATGTTTGATCTAATTAGAAATGTTTGTTCAAGGACAGTTGTCACTAACTCACAGGAAATTGACATGTTATAGGCACCCATTATCTGCAGTTTCAGTTCTCTGAAAACAATAAATGGAAAGTTCTAGAAATAAACAAATCATAAGTTGTTTTCTCTTTTTCCTTTTTTTTTGGAGATAGGGGTTTTGCTCTGTTACCTAGGCTTGGAGTGATGTGGCCAGAATGTAGCTCATAGCACTCTCAAACTCCTGGGCTCAAGCAATCCTCTTGTCTCAACCTCCCAAGTAACTAGCACTACAGGCACATGCCCCACCATGCCTGGCTAATTTTTTTTTCTTTTTCTTTTTTTTTTTTTTTGAGACACAGTCTCTCTTTGTCATCCTTGGTAGAGTACCCTGGCATCATAGCTCATAGCAACCTCAAACTCTTGGGCTCAAGTGATTCTCTTGCCTCAGCCTCCCGAGTAGCTGGGACTATAGCTGCCTGCCACAATGCCTGGCTATTTTTAGAGAGAAGGTCTTGCTCTGGTTCAGGCTGGTCTCGAATCTGTGAGCTCAGGTGATCCACCCGCCTCAGCCTCCCAGAGTGCTAGGATTATAGGTGTGAACCACCATGACCAGCCTCTAGATATGGGATCTTGATTATGTTGTCCAGGCTGGTCTCAAACTCTTGGTCATGACCAATCCTCTGGTCTAGGCTCCCCAAAGTGACAGGATTACAGATGTGAGCTCCCATGCCTGGCCTCATAAGCATTAATTTGTATACTATTTTAAATAGAAGGATGAAGTCTTGCACCATTCCACTTCATCCTAACCAAGACATGAATTATCCCTTTGTCCATAATCTCCATGCTGTCTATGCCACTATGCTACCAGCCTATTAGTCACTTAGTAGTTAACAGTTATCAGATGGACTTTTGTGCTATTAGTATCACAGAGCTCTGTTCAAGGAGCCCGTATTTTACTTAATAATGGCCCCAAAGTACAACTGCAATGATGCTGGCATGTTTTTATAATTGTTCTATTTATTAGTTGTGAATTTCTTACTGAGTCTAATTTATAAACTCAACTTTATAATAGATATATATGCATAGGAAAAAACATACTGTATGTAGGGTTTGGTATTATGCTCAATTTCAAGCATCCACTGAAGACATGATGGGCTACTGTATACACCAAGTAGCAACTATTTCACATGGCAAGCTCCACTCTCATGTGGTTCTTATACTCCAACTGCTGACCACGCACTCCTCCTTGTAGGCCATGCAGGTGAGAGAGAGGGGAGACATGCTTTGGCTCCAGCTGCAGAGAGCCAACGTTTTACCCTGCAAGCCAGCAAGCACCCAAGATTTTCAGCAAGGAAGTCAAATGATTCAGTCTGTAACGCTGGCATAAATGTGGATCAACTTAGATAAGAGGGTGGTACACAGAGGCTGATGCAAAAGCCAGAGTGAGAGTGTAAGAGCCTGTGCAATGAAGATGAGGTAAACTATACTGAAGACATGGTCTAGGGTTCCCTACAAAGAACTCAGAAGACCACAGATATGGGGTGAGGTAGAGGGAGAAATCCCAAAATCAGTCTGTAGTCTCTTCCTTCCTCACAATGGCTAATGTAAATGCATAGAGGGTTGGAGACACAGAATGGAAAACTTAGTTTGCTACGGCGAAAGAGCACAGACGTTAATTAAAGGCCTAGGCTCCAGAGCCAGACTGGCTGTGTTCACATCCCGGCCTTACTATTTCCTAACCTGTACCTTAGTCTTCTTGTCTATAAATGGGTGAAGGCATAGCACCTACCTCACAGATTGCTGAGAGAACTAAATGAATTACTTAGTAAAATGTAAAATACTTAGGATAATGTCCACCACACCAAAGTACCACATTTTGCCATGTACATTGTTTTTTTGAGGGAAAAATAAGGATGCACATTATACATGGGTAGTATGGCTGCGAAAGAGGGAAGCCCAGTGGGTCCCCTATGCCCTCCTACCCAGGCACACAGGTTTCAGTCCAGGAGCATCTGGGATCCAGTGGGAGCAGGGCAAAGTAGCCTCTGCTGAGTACCATAATCTGGCAGGGAGTAAAGGGGGCAGTGCAGGGTTAGCAAGGTCCTTGTAGACAGGACTAGGGCCCCACACAGTCCCTAGGTACCTGTGTGGCTGCCCAAAGGCCATGCAGCCTTAGAAGCTCCTGCCCCACTGGTCACGCATGTGGTCCTCTCAGCCACAGCCCCTGACATAGAGGGGAGGGAGGGCGAAGGGAGAGAGGAAAAGAACAGAGTTCAAAGAGGCAGTGAGATCTGCACATTTACCAGGAGAGTGTTATCCCTCCTCCAGTTATGATTCTTCTGGCCAAGAGACAGCCTGAAAGTTTGGGCCAAAAACATGGGTGCACTTTATACACGGGAGCACATTATACATAGCAAACTACAGTACCTTGAACGTATGAGCTATTTTTATCATCTTCCTCATCACTGTCCTTTCATCTTTGGGCTAAAAGTAGCAGTGCTTCCCCAAGCCCACTCTGTATCTCCCACTTCCTTCCCTCCCTCTAGTAACCACAGTGATGTTTTTAAATCATAAATGTCACTTAGACCAGTTAATCTCCTTAGTGGTTCTTAACATAGTCAGAATGAAAACCAATGCTTTAAAGGCCCTACCTAATGTCTACAACTGTGACACTGCATTTTCTTCACACTCTCCATTCAGGTATTCTGATAGCCTTGACAGTAGGGTCAGTCCCACTTTATGGCCTTTGCTAATTCTATCCCTTCCATATGGAATGCTTCACCTGTCTGGTTCTAGGGCTCAGCTTACACTTCATCAGAAAGACCTTCCCTGACCACCCAATTTAAGGCAGGCCCCTATCTCTTGGAACAATTCCCTCTTATTAGTTATCTCTATTTTTGCGAGCTCTCTCAAGATTTAAGCTCCATGAGGGCTGGGCCACATCTGCATAGCACAGTATCTGGTACACAGCAGTTTCTTTACAAAAGAATTTGAGAACAACTTCTGGAATCAAATCCTAACTCTATCACTCACCCAATCTGTGACCTTGGGTTAAGTTACTCTAACTTAGTATCCCCTATGTAAAATGGGTAATAATGAAGATGAGAGAATTACCACACATAAAGCCCTTACAGGCCAGGCATGGTGGCTCACACCTGTAATCCCAGCGCTCTGGGAGGCCAAGGCGGGCAGGTAGTCTTAGCTTATGAATTTGAGATCAGCCTGAGCTAGAGTGAGACCCCATCTCTAAAAAGAGCCAGGGTTTATGGTCAGTACCTATAGTCCCAAGTACTCAGGAGGCTGAAGCAAGGGAATCGCTTGAGCCCAGGAGTTTGAGGTTGCTGTGAGCTAGGATATCCCACCACTCTACCAGGGGCAACAAAGAATAAAATAAAATAAAATAGCCCTTACAACTGTGTCTAGCACAGAGTATGTGCTAGGTATGTAATGCTATTACAATTGTTTTTACTGGCCACTGCTTCCAATCTCTGCTGGTCTGCAGCCACCACCTCTTATGATACTATGCATTAAGTACTTTTGTGTGTCAGGTATTCAGATATTGTACTCTAGATTGTACTCTAGATGTACTCTGATGTATATAGACAAGTACTCTATATAAGTCATTCATTCATTCATTCATTCATATATTGAATAAATATAGGAATGGCTACTATTGCCGGGGCACTATTCCAGGTACTTTTACATATCAGTAAACAAAAACAACAATAACCAAATCAAACAAAATAAAACCCTGAGAAGCAATGACACATATAATAAAAACAGTAAAAGTTTACAATTACTGGGAGCTTCCTGTGTTACAGGTACAGTGCTATGTATCAACTCATTTGACCTATCAAGGTCAACATCCCCACTTTATTAAAAAAAAAAAAAAAAAAAAAAGCAAGTGAAGCATAAGGTTGCCTGCCTCATATCCCAGAGCCTGTAAGCAGAGGAACTGTAATCTGAAGGTATGCTCCTGCAAGGTACATATTCTTTACCACCTTATTACATGCTGATTACCTATGCTTGCTCAGTGCGCACCTAGAATTCTTCTCTGCCTCTCCCAGGGAATCCCCACTTTGCTGTCTTGTTCCTTCAAAGTCAGTCAAGGTGTTCCTACTTGCCAGCAGACTTCTATCAGTACTTCTAGACTGTCTGCTCTCATTGTTGCTCAAATATTTCCTGAGATACCAGGACTTTCAGTCCCATTAGTGTTGGAAATACTTCTAAGTACCCTGATAGACACAGAAGGCTGGTCTCCACATAACTAAGGTTTTACTACAGTCAGTCTCTAATTTATTTCAACTGGTGACTCTCAATACTGGGTAACCCAAAGCAGCACATTTTGTAAGTTTTTAATTGCTGTTAAAGGGGTATTGGAGTCTCAACTGGGAAAGAAAAAATAGAATTTCCACCCTCCACAAGCTCATCTCCCTAATTCATATCATTTATTTCAAAAATTAAAGTGGATTTCTCTTTGACCGAAAAAATGGTTAAATGAAACCAACCAGAGACAAAAAGTCCAATCAGCAACTTGCCAAAATGTATGAGGTTTGGCCCTGTCTGAACCAAAGCAGTCAATAAATTTTGGATTTAAAGAAAGAAAAATGAGACGTTTCAAGTAAAAGCAACCAACACAATACCAAAGGACCGAAGAGTTAGAAAAAGAAAATATTCCTAATATTTATTAATCACCAACTATAAAAGGCCAATGTTATCATAGTGAACTCTGAAGTAAGAGTCAAAAATGCTTACATGGTCTTTGCTTTTACTCAAATTGAGATATAATGCCTTGGTTAGAACAGAGAAGGCATATAACAAAACACCGAGGAAAAGATGAGAAGGGTGATAGCAGCAAGCAATACAGCAGTACACATGACAAGCTATCTTGCATTCCTTAAGCTACTCCTCAAAGCACCATTAGCAAATTCTGACTTTTAAGGCAGAAACCAAGCCATCAATGCCACGTGTCTTAAATTTGGAAAGGTCTGCCAAAATCCTTACCAAATCTCATTTGCATTCCTACCATTTAGCTAAGAATATAACCTAATGGTAGGATGTTGGCTCTAAGAGTCTACCACTTAGCTGGCTTTGTCACTTTCAGCAAGGTTCTTAACCTCTAGGCACACAATTCTATATTTGAAAACTGATAGGGCACTGGCCCCATATACTGGAGATGGTGGGTTCAAACCTGGCCCCGGCCAAAAACTGCAAAAACAAAACAAAACAAAAAAAGATGAAAACAATAATATCAACTGTAGTTGATAGCTGGCTTGAGTATGTTAATTCATGTAAAATGCTAAATTCTATACCTGTTTAAACACAGTAAACACAGTGTATGTAAGGGTTTAATAAAGAATAGTCTTTATTATCATTATTACTGTGGTTGCAGTTATTATCTCATGACTCAGTTAAGAATACTATTCCTTCCTTTGTTCAAATGGCAGCCAATATTGCAACTCATGCCTGCCAGGTATCTTATATGCAAGCTGCAGAAAACTCATGGCTCTCATTCAACTAAGAACAGAAATAACTATAAAATAGCATTTGCTATTAACCATTTTAAAACATAAAGTTAGGTCATGGCAGGATTTAGGTCTGCTATTTTGCTATTTATTTTTAAAATGTATTATATCTTTTAATGTTCCTCTATCCTTCTCTAATTACCTTCTTTTGTGTTAAATTGATATTTTCTAGCATGCCGTTATAATTTCCTTGTTTTTCCTTTATTTTTTTCAAAGTTTTTTTCCCCCCAGGTGCTCGTTCTGGAGATTACAATCAACATCTCACTTCAGACAACCTTGTTTGAATTAAAACCAATTTAATTTCATGAGGATATAAAAACTTTGCTTTGATGATAGTTCTATTATGGGCCATATTTTGCTATTTGCTTGTCTCATAATTTCTTGTTGAAAACTAGCCAATTTAAGTAAAAAAATGGCGGCAACTCTAGAAATTAGATCTAATTGTCCCTGTCTAGTGACCTTCCTGGACTAATTATGTAAAGTCTGTGTTCTTGGACATGTGTAGTCAAGTTTCTGCTTGGTCAGCTTAGTGATCAGCTAATTATGTGACACAGATTTCCTTCAATGCCCTGATCCTATAAGCTCCCAGCTTTTGCTAAGGGATTCTGTATATGTGCTGGATAACCCCCACAATATTCCAACAAATAGTTTATGACTCTGCTTTAGCCTTCACTTCCTGCTTGGATAGCGCCTCAAGGTGGACCAGAAGAGAGAGATTAGGGCCTTCCCAGTTGTTTCCTGGGCACATGCACTGTCCTACATATGTGACTTTCTAGATTCCCAGTGTTTAAAGCCTCAAATGACATCTCATTCCCTCGTGTTTCCTATTTACTTTTCTGGTCAGCTTCTAGTGAACCCCAATTGGTATAATCACCTCAGCCAACTGTGATGTTAAAAACAGTCACACCCTACAGACAGGGCACCAAATGACTCTGGGCCAACCCAAATAAAGACAAGTCCTGAGAATGGAGATTTTCAGGGAGCTATCAGATAAGTCAAACAGTGACAATTCTCAGAGAAGGCTTTCCCAGATCTGGGGGAAAGCCAAACCCATTCTGTCCCCTACAGTGGCTGCTAGCCTGCTATTTTACACAGCTACCTACCATAGCTGTAAGGCTATTGATTTTCAAAGTTACTGTGTAGCTAGGAAGAAGAGGTTGAAATAGGGCTACAGAGTTCTATGTACTTACGGAGATTCAACCATTTTTCTTAAATAAATGCTTATCACATCTTCCAAGTGTTTGGGGTTAATTTTCGGAATGATGAAAAGTTGAATGTTTACCAGCGTTCTCAATGCTTTTATGGAAGAAGAGTTTTCAGAGGTTCTTACTCTGCCATTTGAAGTGCTTAAAATATATTTTAACAGAGGATAATATCATTAGATTGTTGATAATTATTTTCAACATTCCTCAGACTAGTGTGGAGAATGAAGGTGCATGGTTCAAAAGTTGAAGTGAGAAGGCCAGTCAAAAGCTGTCTGCAGCAGTACAAGTGAGAGTCACTGGGTTGCATAGACTTGGGGATGGCAATGTGTTAGCAAAGAAAGGATTTGGGGCATTTAGAAGGAACTGTTGATATGACTTGGTAATAGCCTGAATACATGCTTGACGAAGAGAATGATGCCATGTTTCCCATCCTGCAGAACAGGATAGATGGGTGGCACTAATCCCTGGGAAAGAATCCTGGAAGAATGCCAGATCTAAATATACTTGGAACATCTAAGGGCCTCTCAGACATCCAAGAAGATACCAAGGAATCCATCATCTTTGAGATTCTCTACTACTTTTAGGCAACTGCTTTGTAAATCAAATTCTAAAGCTTTATTTCTGACATATGCCCCCCCCAAAAAAATTAGGACTAAAAAATATAGATAAGGCATATATACTAAGTGTTAATAATTTAAAGCCACCCAGGAATTAAAATATAATTCTAAGAATGATGGGAACTCTGCATAAATGTCTGAAACTACTCATTGCTTACACTCAAGTGAAATAAGTTTTCCCTAAAGGCAGTTTTATGTAAAGAGAAGTTACAATAAAAATAAAGATAAATTTTCCCTGTCTCAAAGATTCTATTTGACTCATACACATACATCAATTTAATGCTCTCAATGATACTTATAAAAACCACTCAAATCAGATTCCTTCACTCCTCCATTCATTCCACAAATATTCATGGTGTCTCATAGTTAAGGGCACTAGGGCAGACCTAGAGGAGAGAGATGGAGAGAAACAGACCAGACTAGGTCTCTGACATGCGAACTGTTCTTTGGTTTTAACGCCAACTTCTCTGAATATCATACTTTTTTAGTTCTGAACACACTGTCTTTAGGCTCCACTTTATGCACAAAACTCATTTGTACATCTGCTTTCTTTGGTTTGGAATGGGAAGAAGAGAAATTTTGCAAGGCAACACTGAAGAAGGGAAAGGGGAGCATTAACTGCTGGTTAATTACTTCTATTCCTAATCCCTCTTAATATATTTTCTTAATTTATAAACAACTGAAATTTACTTCTTGTAATTCTGGAGTCTAAGAAGTCCAAGATCAAGGCATTGGCATTCAGTGTCTGGTGAGTGCTTCCTTGCAGAAGGGGTAAAAGTGGGAGGAAGGCAAAAGGACAAAAAGGGCAATCCCTCTTAATATTACAAAGGCCTTTTCTGTTTAAACAGATTAGGTGAAGTTTATTACCACTAGGAAATATTCAAATGCAAGGTTTTTTTTTTTTTTGATTGTTAGTTCATTTGCTCATTTCTGTTTCAAAAACTAAAAGACCTAATAGCAATACTTTCAGAAGAAAGTTGTAAATACTCTCTCATCTCAGTTTTTCTTCTTCAGACTTTGCAGTTTCACTCTTTGTCCTTCCAGGGGGAAACTGGTCAACATAACTGAACAAGGTACTAAAAGCTCACTTACCACAACCAAATGCAAATAGATGTGGCTAGCAGATAACACCCTAAGCAGCCACAGTTCAGAATGTCTCAAGTTAAACACCTATTTCTCCCCAGATTTGTTTTGTCTTGAGTGCTTCTGAAGTAAAAGATCAGGCAACTGTCTAAAATATAACAACAGCCCCTACATCAGACATTTATTGAACACTTAATGGGCCAGATAGTGCGCTAAGTATTTTGTATGCTTTATGTTACATAATCTTAACAACTACTCTGTGGTACAGCTACTATCCTTAACACCCACCCTCCCCATGTTTTACAAATGAGGAAATAGGCACGGAAAGATTAAGTAACTGGCCCAAGATCACACAGCTGGTAAGAGGTGGGGCTAGTGTTAAAGGTGAAATCTAGTTGACTAAATTCCAGTTTCTAAACCAGCATGCAAAGATATGTTACAGAGCTTCATTCCTTTTTCCAGCAAGTATTTATGAAAGATCCCACTATGTTTCACCCCTAGGGAAGAACAAACAGAAAATAAAAAAAATTTAGTCCTTACAGAAGTGACACCACTCCTTACATTACAAAAAAAATGTTTACTTTAAGACATTTATGTGTACAAAACTATTTACCTAAGTTTCTTTATGTATATACTACTACTTAAAATTCACCACTGACTTAGTAAATCTCATACAAGATTACGGATACAACAAATTGTATTAAAAATTATTTTGGTATGGGTTGAAGGTAGGATCCAAATATGTGCACATGAGGAACAAAGCATTCAAATATTTTTTTTTTTTTAAAACATGACAATCCATATTTTCTCCCACCATTCAACACATCAAGAAAGCATTTAAAGACAAAAGGGCAAAAGAACTTTAAGTACTAATAAATAGAAACCAATAGAAATTATTCTTTTCCCCTACTAATGCTGTGTTCCATTTTATTTTAGTCAACATATTTCTGTCCTCCCTCATTTCAAAACAGCCAACACATTGCCTTACTTACATTCATGCTTATCAGTAATGACATGGCCATATCTCTGCCAACAGTTGGGTAATTAATTTGTACCCCCATCTTCTGGCAGCCTGCCTGTGCAACCGAACAGCAAAAATAATTACACTGGGGTAGGCAGTAACATTTTCATTCTTCTTTTTGAGATCTTTTATCACAGGGCCTGTTGCCTTTCTCTTAAATGTGTTTGAGTTGTAGAACACCCACAAATCAGATTACAGTAGTTTAAAAATAATAATGTTTCTGTTCCTTATCAAATCTGTGAATATTCCACTGGGGAAGAAAAGGGACAGACTAGAATTGGCCAATCTGGTAAAGGCCCAAAATAACAAAATATGGGCTGAGTAGAATCACGGATAAAGAAAAAGCATGCTCTATTCCAGGGGAAACTTCATCTCTTTCACATGTTTTAATCTAAGCTTTATCTATCAACAAATATTTACCTAGAATCTTCTACAGCTAGTCCCCTACTTTCCTACACAAAACCATATGGGAGAGAGAAACAGGAGGTTACTAGGATCCTGTGCACTCTACTTCCCATCACAAAATTTCTAATTATATCTCACTTTTGAGACTCAGTCTCTGGGGATATATTTCTAGCACTTCAAAGATGAACATAATAGTTCCTTGACTAGCTTAAGGCCCACCTAATATACTATTGAGGTAATAACCTTATGCATGCCTGATGAAAATTCCTGTCTTAATTTTAATACTGGAGTTCCATTTTAAAAAAAGATTCAGTTGGTTAGTTCTTAACATTGCCTTAGAAAATTTCTCAGACACCACATGGAGGCTGATAGTTATGTTCCACATAGACAATTGTCACTGATACTAGAATAGATGGCTTTTGTATGAGATGAGGTAGCATGCTTACATTTAGGGGCCTTATAATATGAAAAAAAATCCATGTAATTAAATACCATAATCATAGGATGAGATTCTTACACTTTGAGAGACTTGTGGGAATTGAGACCTAATAACGAGAAAGCAACCAATATTTCATAATTATTTTTGCTTACTATGTTCAAAGTACTTTTTAAATACAAAGATATAGCAGTGGGCAAAACCCTGCCCTTGCAATTTACATCTTAGTTGATCACACCTCGTATTTCAAGCATATTTCAGAACAATATGCACTGAATGACTGGTAAAATTAGCCGCGCTATTTTTCTCTTTCTTAACAGTACATACTATTATTTGCTTAAGTTGTAAACAATTAAGGGGCACCCTTGCTATATTGAGATTTATGGTTCTTATAACCAGCATCCGGACATTGGTTTGTGTAGTATACTCAATTTTTACAGTGAGCAAAATGTAGTAAAACAATCAAATAACCACTCAAACTCACTGCTGGGAGGGCAAAACAATGACTGGTGGAAAAAACACTGTTGGTACCAAAATCATCATGAGAGACTGTACTGTTTGTTGTCCTGAGCTGTCTGAAGGTCCAAAACCATATGAAAGGCAGTTTAAGGGCACCACCACAGAACACATGAAAGTATAGGGCATTCAAAAGTTTGAGGCAGTGTGCTCAGCAATGGGAAAAATGGGACAGTACAACTGCCTTTAGCCACAGGACCTTCCCATCCAGTGGCAAAGCACAAGTATTCACAAAAATACCACATTTTCTAATTTCAATGCTGTCATCAAGTACATGCCAATATCAGCTTTGGGAGAAATATTTTTAAAAGTGTACCCTTCAACTTTATAACCACTCTGATTTCAGAAATATTGAAACAAGAGGAAAAGTAGGCATTCTGAAAGTAAGGATACAGAGCAAGGGCTATTTTAATTCTTCATAAGTGCCACTGTGCAAGAGCAGTGAAACTCAGGACAGGGAGGGGGTGCTCCCACTTGGCAATCACCAGGAAGTGTCTAGTTACTGCAGTGCCCCAAGACTCAATGAGGGGACTCTTCTACAATCCAGCTGAGGAAGGGGGTGGCACTCTTTCAACAGCATAAAAGCAACAACACTAACATTTAATCATCCATCCATTCACTCAATTTTTACTAATTCCTACTATACATTAAACATTGGAGAACACTTTTATATGCCAGACACCGTGCTTGTGGACTTTCCATACATTAAACCTGTGGTTCTCAAGCCTCCAGGAAACACTGGAAATGTTTGGAGACATTTTTGATTGTCCAGAATCCACTGGTAGAAGTCAGAGAGGCTTGCTAAACTCCAGCCAGATTGATCATATAATACACAAAACATTCTGCCACAGTAAAGAATTATCTGATCCCAAATGTCAATAGAGCTGAGGGTGAGAGACTCTGCCTTAATTAAAGCATCCTTAGAAGTGCTCTATGGGGACATCATGATTCAAATCCATGCTCTTTTTTTTTTTTTTTTTGAGTCAGTCTCACTTTGTCACCCTCAGTAGACTGCCATGGCGTTACAGCTCACAGCAACCTCAAACTCTTGGGTTCAAGCTATTCTCTTGCCTCAGACTCCCAAGTAGCTGGGACTACAAGGTGCCTGCCACAATGTCCAGCTATTTTTAGAGACGCAGGTCTCACTCTGGCTCAGGCTCGTCTTGAACCTGTGAGCTCAGGTAATCTACCCACCTCAGCCTCCCAAGTGCTGGGATTATAGGCATGAGCCATTGCACCCAGCCCCACTTTTTTTTTTTTAATTTTCTAGAGATAGATTCTTGCAATGCCACCCGGGCTAGGGTTCAGTGGCATAATTATAGCTCACAGCTACCTTTAACTCCTGGGCTCAAGCAATCCTCCTCCCTCAATCTCCCCAGTAACAGGGACTACTTTTTCTTATTTTTTTGTAGAGATGGGATCTCACCCTGTGGCCCAGGCTGGTCTCAAAGTTCTAGACTCAAGCTATCCTCCTGCCTTGGCCTCCCAAAATGCTGAAATTATACACATGAGCTAAAACAACCCAGTCTCATGACCACTTTTGAGGAAACTGAAGCAAAAAGGTGTTAAATAACTTGCCCAAGGTCTGTGAGAAGTAGACAAGGGATTGTAATCCAGAAATCTGATGCTGTTGTGCAACAAACATTAAGTTCCTGCAAAATTCTTGATGATTACAGGAACCAAAGAGGAAGCACTTAAAAAACTGAGTCACCACAACGTTAACACTCTTCATTTCACTCTCTCTTCCCTCAGTTCCCATCCAAAATTGTTTCCTTGGCTCGGCGCCTGTGGCTCAAGCGGCTAGCCACGTACACTTGAGCTGGCAGGTTCAAATCCAGCGCAGGCCCACCAAACAACAATGACGGCTGCAACCAAAAAATGGCTGGGTGTTGTGGCAGGCGCCTATAGTCCCAGCTACTTGGGAGGCGGAGGCAGAAGAATCGTTTGAGCCCAGGAATTGGAGGTTGCTGTGAGCTGGGATGCCACAGCACTTCAGGTTGAAAGCTTGAGGCTCTGTCTCACAAAAAAAAAAAAAAAAATTTTTTTTTCTCCCTCTCACAAAGGACCTCTCTTTCCCAGTGGTCTCTCATCCAATCTTGAACTCTGAAAGAGGTACAAGCAGGATGACTGCCTGATTTCTCATTTCTCCATTCAATGTTCAGAGTGATTCCCATAAACACCTTCAGCCACCAAGAACCCACAAAACCAGACAATTCTTTCCCTCTGTGAATCTTCTTCCCACAAGTGGCAAAATATCAGCACATTATGTGCCAGTAAGGGCAGACTCAATCATAGCCTCCAAGTGGGCAAGAAGGAAGAAGGTGTGGGAGGTGGAAGAGGCTGCCAGCTGGCAAGAAGTAGGCAAGAAAAGGATGTAAGAGGGTTTCAACTTCTATAGGTCCTGGAGGAGTTAGTCTTTGGCTTCTCAATACAAACATTGCATTAGCAATCAGGTGCAAAGGAGTTAAGACAACTGATGATTCTGAAAACAAGGATGATCATTGGTAGCTTTTCAAGTACAAAATCTGCAAATCAACCAATTGTATAACTTCTAATCACCTTTTCTTGGAAAAGGCAGGATCATATCTTAAAATAAATACCACACAAACTAATTAAAAAAAAAAATTCTACCTGGATTTCTGGAGATTAAATAAAAATAACAGAAAAAAAAGAAAATCAACTAGCCACTCTCTCCAAAAGGTAGTCCCAGTTGTGAGGCATCACTTTATCATCCACTCAGTAGGAACTGATGCATCTCATGAAAGCTTACCTAACAAACTATTTTAAACAGGATTACTTCAATACCCTGCAAAGAATACCATTCATCTAGAGGGAGGGACATCACCACATGCACAGTTCACAATGTCATGGACTTTCCTGAAGGAGATAGTAACGGCTTTTACCTTTGAGACTATAGAAATTGGAGCTTGCAGAGTAGATGAAGAAAATCAATAAGGTGGCTAAAAATGTACTCCAGATTTTGTGTGGATTAAAAAGTTAATGTCTCATGTACTTTGAGATTCTCAGATGAAAAACATTATTATAATCAGGAAACCTACAATTAATTCTTCCTTTAACAACACTGATTACTTTGAAGGTCAGACTACATTTTCCAATCACAGGGCTCTCAGTTTCTGTGGAACAGAAGAGTATAGTTTCTACAGCCCAAAACTTGAGGAGGAGGAGACAGGAAATAGCTGGACCCTGCCAGTTCCTTAAGGAAAGACAGAGAAAGGAAACTTGCCCCTAGTCATCAAACATACTTTTTTGCCACCTAAATGGATATCTGACACCTAAAACTAATAAAGCCTTTTTGGAGGACAGGCCAGCATTTCCTCCTTATATACAGTCTGAAGTTGTCTAGGTTTTATTTACAAAACAAGCAAATAATTAAGTCTCATTACTATAAAGAAACTTATAAAAGATCATTAACTGTAGCACTATTGGTAAAAGCAGTAAACTGCCAACAGCCTATGTGTCTATCCATAGAGATCAAGTGTAAACAAGAACAGCATGTTCATAACGCAAAGACTAGGAAGTAGTTAAAAAAATTAGGCAAATCTACCCATAATGACATGGGAAAATCTCATGCCTGAACACAAAAAAGAAAGCTGCAGACATAAAACTGGACCTTAGGCCTGAAAAGGCTGTATGGAATAACTAATGTCTAAGCTCACATCTAAGAGATGAGGAATAGTTTTCCTTCTTTTGGGAAGGGAGTCAAGGAAAACTGTCTGGGAAAAGGGAAAGTTTATCTGCACAGGGACAGCATATAACTCCAGGGGAAAGTCAAAGGGTTGAGAGGCTGTGGTGGCCTTAGGCAAACAGAACATTGTTCACCAGCTTCATTAAGTAGTTTTAACTGTATCCTAAGGGCAATGGGAATCAATGAAGTCATTTAAGCAACAGCAAGACACTATTAGGATGTGAGTTTTCAAAAGATTACCCTGGCTGCCACCAAGTCCTAAAGTCTGTCTCTCATTTGCCCTTAGTTTACAATCAGGTTTAGTTCCAAAACTTCAGGAAGGACTGATTTTTGGCGTGTATCTGAAATGGTGCATGCCCATGTAGTATCACTATGACAAAAAGTGGTAATCTTCTCACTTCTGATTCTTAACCTTTATGCAACCAGAATATTGTATGTTTCCAATGAAAATTATAAAAAACACTTTTGGGCAAGCATTACTAAGTAAGACAAAAATTCAGGAACAAAATAAGAAATTTTGTAAAAATTACCTCGCTTAAGAACAGAAAATCTGGGCTCAGTGAGTAGGGTGCTGGCCCCATATACCCAGGGTGGCGAGTTCGAACCCAGCCCTGGCCAAACTGCAACAACAACAAAATTTAAAAAAAAAAAAAAGAACAGAAAATCTGCTTTAACTATGAGTAAAATACTAATGGGGCCCTATGACAATCTTTACATTCCTCAGGTATTTTTACTGGTGGTACTAAACACTATTGGGTCAGGAAGAACTTTGAAAATCTGTTGAAAGACATGTTTTCTCTTTTTAGAAAACCGTACTTACACAAGTACCGGCAATATTTTGTTTCTATCAATGAAATTATGTCAGAACTTCTCATTGTTCAAAAAACCCCAATTTGAGAATCCCTGATTTCAAAGCCCATTAGTTTTGTCATGTGCCTACTTCTACTTCTATACAGGTCTGACTCAAGTTTATCATGATCCTGACCTATACCTGTCACCCACATCATCAACAGGAGATGGGAGACATTAAAAGAGAATATGACTTAATACTAACTCTTTTCCTTTAGTGAAAGTTACAGAGGCAGTGGGGCAATTTAAAGAAGATACAAGTAAACAGAGGAGACCACATAAGCCAGAAGAAATATTGTCAAGAGCATTGAAAATAAAGCAAAAAAGAAGAAGGCAAAAAGGCCATAAAGAAAAGGGAACTGGATCACACCCTCAATGGCCTCACAGGCCAACGGTCTTCAGTTTGCTCTATGCAACAAGATAAAGTCCCTCTATGGTCTTCCAGGACTCTTCCTGACATCCTAGTCACAGCCAGACTCCCAATAAGTATAGATCCACAGCTATTGCCCACAAACCTTTTATAAGAGATAGGTTCCAATTTTGAGTAATTAAGTTCCATGCTTTCTCCTCCACTGTTTTAGGGGGTGCTTACAAGATACTAACAGCAAAAAATTGGCACTAGAAACAGAAGTCAGAATTTCCATTTCATATTCCATGGACTCCAACGTTAATGGCCTACCTCTTCCAGACCTCACTGTTTCACTTTAATTCCTTGCCACTGTATTCTATGCCTGTGGCACATGTGGCAATCAATAGCTATATTTAACAAAATCACTGTAGAAGCTCTTTTTTTTTTTTTTTTTTGAGACAGAGTCTCACTTTGATGCCCATGGTGTGACAGCTCACAGCAATCTCAATCTCTTGGGCTCAAGTGATTCTCTTGCCTCAGCCTCCCATGTAGCTAAGATAACAGGTCCCTGCCACAATGCCCAGCTATTTTTAAAGACGGGGTCTCTCTCTGGCTCAGGGTGGTCTCGAACTTGTGAGCTCAGGCAATCCACCTGCCTCGGCCTCCCAGAGTGCCAGGATTATAGGTGCGAGCCACCGCATCCAGCACGCATCAGCTCTTATGTCTCCACAGAAATAGCTACCTGCCCAGTGTCTTAAAACTTGGTGTAAAAATTCTTAAGCAAAATGGGTATGTTAGAACCCACCAAAAATTCTATAAACTGTGGGATTTGCAAAAGATCAAATGGCTATTCCTTTACCCTAGGCTCCTCTTCATTTAACAGTGCCCAGAAATACCACAATTATGGCCAAGGCCTTCAAGGAAAGCTATGGAGGGGACACA
This sequence comes from Arctocebus calabarensis, assembly GCA_963573935.1. NCBI lineage: Eukaryota > Metazoa > Chordata > Mammalia > Primates > Lorisidae > Arctocebus > Arctocebus calabarensis. The sequence goes on from CAUYON010094829.1 coordinate 20,661, forward strand.
CACACAGAGATCCCATTATAAGACATCTTCATCAGGCAAATAAGAACTTGAGTGATGATGCCAAACCAACTGCTTGCAAGTCATATTCCCTACTCACTCTCTAATTACCTTTTTATAAAATTGACAGCACTTAACATTTCCTGGGGATTTGGGAATAAAAATAAAAACTTGTTATTTTTTAAAATGGAAGGAAAAGCTGTCTCTGCTCAGGGGCTGCTAAATTTTACTAAAATAAAGCATTAAAGTCTGACCTCTCAAAGTCATCAGCACTATTTGAGAACGATAAAAATATATATTAAGACCTTCTTTTCACATTTAAAAAAAACCCAAATTATGTCCAATTTAGTCATAACCACTTCAAAACTCGATTCATGCCAAAGACGACTGAGCAGGTAATTCCCAGTTCCTGTGGGTGGATGGGGAGCCTTTCAGTCATCTCTCTGCTACTCAGTCAGTCAGTTCACTGGCAACATGTAGTGTGATTTCACTATGTACAGAGCCAAAGGACAGGCAGCTGGGACAGGGCTCTGTGGTCAGGAAGAGCAGGCTGGCTGGGCCTTCCAGCAAATTCCCATCTGCCTGTGTTAGTCATGTCACACACAGGTAAGACAGTAATGCCACACTACCAAGGCAAAAAAAAAAAAAAAAAAAAAAAAAATTCCAATGGAAAGTTCTGTCATTCGTTGTTGTTTTAACCTTATGGGTAGCACTACCACCAGAGCAAGCAGAGACCGGAACAAAAGATAGAGGTAAGATCAATTTACTTAGCAACTTAGTATCAACCAGAACACAACTTAGTGAATGAGATAATAAAAATTAATAATTCTAATTTGAAAAAAAAAAAGCTCCTGGATAATCTTTGTATTATAATGATCTCTGTGTATTATTATAAAAGAATGTATTAATTATGTTTATTTATCATCCTAGCTAACAACACTGTCCCAAGTGGTTTGTATATATGTCATCTCCCTGTTGTGTTTAATAAATTTCTAAATTGTTCTTACCTGGCTCAACTCACTGCTAGGAATTGCTTTCTGAGAATTAACCATTTCCCCACCATGCATTCTGCAATTTATGTACACGTGAATTTTAGAAGAATCCTTGCATGGCCTAATACACACACACACACACAAAGGTGCTAAGATAATCTTCCCCCCACCCACCAGAAATTCACTACTGCTTTTATTCCCTAAAGCAGTAGTTTTCAACCTTCCTAATGCCACAATGTATTTTCATTGTTAAAAAGGGGGTCGTGACCCACAGGTTGAGAACCGCTGCCCTAAAGCTTTAACCAGGCAACTTCATTGATTTTAAACTGCCCTCTGGAATGTACTTGATACTTTACTTGTTTACCAACAAATTAAAGCCTGTTCCATATGTCCCTCTTAAATGGCAGCTTTAACATGGAGAAATCAGCCATGCCTAATTGACAAATCAGGGAACCATATGTCTTTAGGGTCAGCCAGACCAGGAATCACAGCTTTCTCACCTGTAAACTGTGTGATTTTGGGAAAGTTAACTGTGAACCTCAGTTTTCTTTTTGTGTAATATAGGTACCTGCTTCATACTACTATTGGTAAGGATTAAGTGAGGCATCCGTGTAAAGCTCTTTGCTCAGAGCCTGACATGACACATAGTGCTCAAATAATGATAGCTATTATTATTACTATTACTTGCTACCAGGTATTGGTTAAGGTTAATTTTTCAAGTTATCAATTACTTTCGAAAAGCATTTTCCCATTCAAATGAGTATGTAAACCAAACAGCTATCACGATTTGTCATGTTTTCATAAATCTTAAATGCCATCTATCTAAATACCACATTTAAGAAGCTGTTTTTATTTTAGAATAGGATCTTTGTGAAATTTCTACCAAGGCTTACTTGCACTTGATGACTATAAAAATTAATCGTTTCATTTGTCACTCTGCTCTAACTATCACTACAATAAGAATACGATTCAAGAATAGATTATTTTCAGCAATATCCACTAGTTTTTAACAAAACATCTATCGAACAACAAGATCTTTTGAAGAAATAGCCATTGCAGCTGCCAGCTAACAAGAAGCTAATCAGACATGGGGCTAAGGAAGATAAGAGGAATAGAAAGTGTAGCACATAAAATCTACAGTAGACTCTGAGTCTGTCTCTAGTACAGTAGCTCATCAGAGCAGAGAGAAAAAGGCCTTGAAACATGGATAAAGGGAAGGGAGAAAATAAATATCCTATTCAGGAGCTGCAGGAAGCACAGAGTTCATCTTGGGAAAGAAAACCCTAGTGATGTAACAGAGGGATTCAGGCACACTGTCATTTATTCGTACATAACTAGTTATTCCAAAACCAAAATGATTTCTCTTCACAGCATATTGTTACTCAGCCAAAAAATGGTGCTAGAACACACTGGAGACTAAGAGGAACATGACTCTGTCACACTATCTAACCAACAGAGGAATGGAGTGTTATTGTAGTGAACACGACCTCCCTCCTTTCATAAGAATATTGCTGACAGTTTATACTATTTTTTCCCTTCAGGCCAATTTTGCAAATTTAGTCAAGACCTATGTAAAAACTTGTCCTAATAATTCCTTCTACCTAGCATTTATACCCCAAATCTGGCAGTAACAACACATTTTTTGCAAGAGTAATAGCTTGCTTTACATTGACCCCAGACAGTAATGAGTAACTTTTGGTAACAGCCATAAAGCAATATATAGTTATGTGGAAGACTTCTTTAAGAAGTTGACACCCAACCAAAAGAAAAGAACCAGCAACCCAGTGAAAGAGGAACCAGAAAAAAGTTGCTGTGCCTGAGGCATACACAGTAGGCAAAGTAGAGAATAGAAGGTGACAAGGCTAGACAACCTGGTAGGGCCATGTCAAGCAATGCCTGTGGACCACACAGTAAATTATTTGGGTTTCCAATGGCTTACAAGGCCTTATGTGATCTGCCTCCCCAACTCACTCCTGATCCTTAGCATCTGACCTCTTCTGTTGTATTTCCCCCACACCTGCCTCGCCAGCCACTCTGGCCCCGCTTTTCTTCAAATACACCAGGCCCTCTCCTACTAGTGCTATTGGATTTGCTGTTCCTTCTCTGCGAAGCTTAGTCCATAATACCCACATGGCTTATGCCCTCACACCTACCTGTAAGTCATGACTCAGAAAACTCCTTCTCATTCTACTTTAAATTGCACCCACCATATTTTATCTTACTCCAGAACACTCACTGCTACACATCATATGTACTTTTAACTTTTATTTTTGCCTGTCTTCTCTATGAAAATATAATCTCTAGGAGGGCAGTTCTGTTTGCTATTTTTCTGAAAATCAGAACAATACCTAGCACAAAGCAGATGCACTGAATGAATGAACAGAAACCATTAAAGGGTTTTACCAGGGTGGAAACAATCCTCACCTCCTCCATTTATCATTACCTAGAAACTCGGGGATTTTACATTAAGGAGATAGGCTACATGCCCAACTGGCCTCTAACTTCTTCCACAGCCACCACCAATTCAGTTTCTACGCTGCTGCCATGGTGATCTTTCAAACATATCCACCCCCACCTCCTGCCCTCCACTATTCAATTCTCAGGGTGGCAACAAATTCCAGACTCCCACACAAAGGTGCCCCAAGCTCAGAAGCTGTTTCCATGCCAGAACAGTTAACTCTTCAACTCTACCCTTCACCTCCCTAGGAAAGCCTTCCTTGCCTGACCCCTGCTTCCCTACCCCAGTGCTCTGACAGCATTCCACCTCAAGTTGTTGAGATTCCTGATTCTCTGGGCTTAGACTCCCACAACTAGGGCCTCACAGGCCTTGTCAGGGAGTTTAGACTTCTAAGTGCACTGGAAATCTTCTAATAAAGCATGTGTAACTGCTTGTTTATTTGGCTATCTCCGCAGCTAGATACTTTTAAAACGACAAAATTTCCCCTCCAACCACTCTGAACAGATGACCTCTCAACTTCTCTCTATTCACAGAAATGACAGGAGAGAACTAATCATCTTAGCCCACAATTCCCTATCCCTACCTACAACCAATCCACATGCTTTTCCTCCCACTACAGTGGAAGTAAGTCTCCGATCCAATGTAAATCTAACCTGTACATGTGGGCTCTGAATCTCTGAGGCATCATTCTGTGATTATTCGTTTTTTTTCATGTGACTAATTACCCCTCATCACTCCTGGGTCATTTCCAGCAGCACATAAATATGCCCTAATCCTACCTAAATAAAATAAACCCTCCCTTCATTCTTTTGAACCTCTTATACAATGTCCCCATCCTCATTTCTCTATCCCCTTTCAAAGCAAAACCCTTTAAAGAGTTGTCTATACTTGCCCTCTCAATTTCTCCAGCTAAGGTTATTACAGCTTCCTATAACCAGTCATCTGCCTTTCCAACTCTCCTGACTAAGGTTATCAGTGACCTCTACACTATCAAAGCCAGAAATCAATTCACTGGCCTGGCCTTATTCTACTACAATGCGGCATCTAATACAGGCCATCACTCTCCACTTACAGTATTTTCTTTTCTCCTCTTAGATTTTACACCATCACACTCATCTGGTTTCTCTCCCATCTCACTGGAGATTCCACCTCCTCCATGTGGAGTGAATTAAAGCTTAGCCCTTGGCCCTAACCAATTCCTTACTAACACTCACATCTTAGGAAACAACCAGTCCCATAGCTTTCCAGATCCTCTGTACCTTGAGGATGCATACTGACCCAGTTTCTCCAGCCCAGGCTGCTCCATCCGTCATCACTGTATATTGAACTACAGACGTAACAGCTGTGCCTAAATGCCTAGTTGGCATCAAATGCCATGTGGCCAAAACCAAAGCTCCTTACTCTGTGTCCTATACATATTCCACATCCCTTAGCTCTTTAAAGGGTACCACTCAACTGCTCAAACCCCAAATGTTCACTAAATCATATAAACGCCACCTTCAAACATATCCTGAACCAAATAACCTCTCTGCATGGCCATTGCCATTAGCAAAGCCTAAGCCACTATCACCTCACACGTGGTCAGCCAGATGCACTCCCACAATCCACATACCATTTAACAGCCAGTGATCATTATAATACCATAGGAGTTTGATCAGACCGTTCCCCTGCTGAAGTTATCCACCCCATCCCAGATAGGCTTTCATTACACTTATAGTAAACCCAAACTTGGCCTTCGATCTGACCTTATCAGACTCATTTTCCTACATTCTTCCCCATTCCATTCTCAGAGACCCCTTCCCAAATGATCTGGTGGCTACTTCTTATCATTCTGATGTCAGATCTTAAGGCCTCGGAAGTTTTCCCTAATGATGTTAGCTAAAATCCTCTTACCTCATGGAATAACAATAAAATAACTACTTTATTGACTTTATGGCACTCAGCAGTCCTTGAAAATGTATTTACTGTGTCACTCTTCCCTAGAGGGCAGTGGCTCTGTCTGACTTGTGTTACTCTATCCCTAACAGTCATCAGGAAACTAGCACTTTAATATTTGCTGACCAATTGCCTGACATTGGGATTAGAACCATGCCTTCTGGGTCGATACCGGGAGCTCTGTGGTTAGGGCACTGGCCACATACACTGGGGCTGGCAGGTTCAAACCTGGCCTGGACCTGCTAAACAACAATGACAACAACAACAACAACAAAATAATAGCCGGGAGTTGCAGCGGGTGCCTTTAGTCCCAGCTACTTGGGAAGCAAAGGCAAGAGAATGGCTTGAGCCCAAGTGTTTGAGGTTGCTGTGAGCTGTGACACCACTCTACCAAGGGCGACATAATGAGACTTTGTCTCAAAACAAACAAATCAAAAAAAAAAAAAAAAAAAAACCAACCCAAAAAACTGTGCCTTCTCACCTTACTTGCAGTTGTATTCTCAAACTCTAGCCTACTATGAGGCTAGAGTATGTGCCTGTCAAATGTTTATAGGATACAAGCTAAATGAATGAAATCAAGGCAAAACAGCCAGACAATTCTCAAGGCAGTAATCACACTGGACAAAATATCCTGAGGCCTGCCAAAGGACAGGACAGGGTCGGGACCTGATCAGGAAGTGAAACGAACAGGTTAGCAATTTTGAATCTTGCCTGCCAATAAATGCCCAATGGAGTTATATGGGTGCCCTTGAAGAAGTGTGAATTCCCCTAAGCCCAAATTCTGCAACTGAAGATTTAAAATCTCCCCAGAGTGAATTACAGAGAATGATGGCTTCTATTTCACATTTCCATTATTGGTAAAATCTCAAACTATGAACATGTATTAACTTCTATAATTATAATGATACATTTTTTCCATTAAAACAAATCTTTCTACACAGTTTCTAAAGAGAACAAAGTAACTTAGAGAACTGCTTAAGTTAAAATGGAAATTTCTAAGAATTAAAAAGCCAATTTTCTAAATTCCTTCATAGGGAATAAAACTCCTCCATGACAATCACTACGCATACAACAGTCATATAAGTAGTATCCTCATATTTGTCTCTGACCTATTTTCCAACTTAGTGAGGATGATTTTATTCTGTTGCCTATAATATTTTTAGCCTTTCTTGCCCAGAAAAATGGGGTTAAAAAACATTATAAGAAGTGACATAAAGAAGCACAAACTACAGGTTTCCAAAAGAAAAGTGTTAACTCTGCACAAGCAGAGGAAAGTAAATAGCCACATTGTACTTCTCTCTGCAAGTCAAAAGAGATGGCTAAAGAAGGAAATAAAAAATGTCACCTGCCAATTCTCATTTTTACTAGAGTTGAAGAAAACTTGAAACTAGGGTTAAATTGCTACACTCAGCCATCCTGAACATACTGAGGTGCTCACTCTTCACCTTACCTGCTAAAAAAAAACTGGCATTTCTCTGCTGCTGCTCCTTGACAGTTCTTGCAGATCACTTCATCAGAGGCATACTTTTAACACTGTGCTTTAATTACTGATAATCTACATTATATCATTTAATCCTCCCAACCACTATGAGACATTTATCATTATAACATTCCCATGTAACCCATGTAAGTTAACTGAAGTTCCATGAAGCTTTGTAATTTTCTTCACATCATTCACCTACCAATCCCAAGATTTGAACCCAGGCTTACCTCTAGGACTAAAGTTCCCAATACTACCTCTGTGTGAAGGTGACTTTTGCAAACTTACTATACAGAACCCTCTTTCTGCATAACACCTACTTATAACACACAGAAACAAGATTCTCTGGAGCACAATTTTAGAAACAATGATTTAAGGCTGGGCAGGTGGTTCATGCCTATAATCCTAGCACTCTGGGAGGCCGAGGTGAATGGACTGTCTGAGCTCACAGGTTCAAGACCAACCTGAGCCAGAGGGAGACCTCATCTCTAAAAATAGTTGGGCGTTATGGCAGGTGCCTGTAGCCCCAGCTACTTGGGAGGCTGAGACAAGAGAATTGACACAGCACTCTACTAAGGGCCATAAGTGAGACACTGTCTCAAAAAACAGAAACACAGGTGAAACTTACTAAATGCAGAATATAAATGTCTGAACACAATAACTAAGAAAATGTTAGCTAACCAGTTATGTTAAGCAGTTTGATGAAAATATTTCAAATTGTATATAAAACCAGCACATTGTACCCCATGATTGCATTAATGTACATGGCTATGATTTAAGTAAAAAAAAACAAAAAAACAAAAAAAACCCCAGAAATAATGATTTAAAGTTGTGGTTCTCAGCCAGGAGCAGTGGCTCACACCTGTAATCCTAGCATTCTGAGAGGCTGAGGTGGGTGGATTATTTGAGCTTAGGAGCTCGAGACTAGCCTGAGCAAGAGTGAGACCTCATTCCTACTAAACATAGAAAAACTAGCCAGGCATTGTTGTGGGTGCCTGGCTG
>CAUYON010094831.1:0-13307 GCA_963573935.1 Arctocebus calabarensis
TTCACAGAATTAAAAAGGCTTAAAATTTAATAACAATAACAGTGTTTAAGATAAGGACTAGAAACAAAAACCTCGAAAAGAATGAAAGAAGATAAATACATTCAGAAAATAAATCAGGTGATTACTGCATCGAAATATTAAGCAATATTAATAATAATGCAAAGAAAGTAACATTCACATTGTCAAATAAGAGTATGTCTATTATAGACTGCTTTAACTCTGAGGCTCAGTATGGAGTCATGAGTTAACTTATATTTTTTCCAAGGTCTCAAAAAATAGACAACTAATATTTATAAATAAAAGTAAAAGATAATTTAAAAAAACAGATCATGCCAAATCTTATAGAAAATAGAAAAAGAAGACATAAGTCAAAGTCATTCTACTTAATCAGGATACAGCTGATATTAAAACTGGAGAAAATATATTGTGATAAAGGGAAATTACAAACATATTTCACTTATAAATATGGATGTAATATCCTAAACAACATATTAACAAATTGAATAAAAATTAATGCTTAAAGTAATGTACTTTGGTAAAAATTTGCTTACCAGGCCAAGCAAAAAAGATGCAGAGGGGACAACATGGCCAATTTGGACAATGTTGAACAAATTATCAGGACAATGAGCAGGTGGTCAGATGAGAGAAAGGAACATTGAAGGAAGGGCAGGCCCAGAGCATGTGGCACGGTGCGGAGTGAGAGGGAAGGAACGGTGACAGATTCTGTCCTCTGCTCTGGCGTTGATGCACGTCTCTAGGAAGTTTGACCTGGGTGTCACTCAGAACCCAGGACAGGTCCTTGACAAAGCTCCACTGCTTTTCTCAGCTTGGACAAACCTGTAATGCGACGACAGAGCTGGAGGAACAGTGGAAAGGAGCAGAGGGAGGAGGAGAAGGTGGCCTCTTGTTGTTCCCTTTGTGCCCGGCACCTGCTAAGGGCTGAGAACTTGGTTTTGACTTTGCAGCTTGCTCTCGCAGGTTGCTCCCTACTGTTTCCAATTCTCAGATGACCAGCAGCCCTGGCACTGCATCCAAGACACCTGCAGGGATCTTCCTGCTCTGGCTGCTGTCCTGGTTGCATAAGGGGAGTCACTTGCTCAGCAAACACCTCCGGCACTGTGCCAGGCACCTGAGACACAGCCACAGTATCCAGGAGCAGGGGCCCTTTTGTTCTCCAGGCCAGCACAGGAGTTGTGGCTCACTAGGCAGCCAGAGGCCCTGGTTCCAAAAGTTACAGGCCTGGCTCTGTAACTTTTAAGCTGTGCGGACTTAAGCATGCCACTCAGCATCTCTGATCTTCTGCTTCCTTATGTTTAAAATTAGGCTTCTGACACTTTCCTCTGTTAAGAGGATAGAATTAAACAATGATTGCAAAAATACTCTCTGACCTGAGAACCCCCTGACAAATCTTGTGCTGTAACTAGACCTCTCAGATGAGCAGGAACCAGTCTGTAGTCGTCAGAACTCTCTCCATGGCCAGTAACAGGAAGCCCAGCCAAACTGGCCAAAGGAATGATTCCTGGAAAAGCCCAGAGTCAAAGGAAAAGTGATGGGCTCTGAGGCTTCAGGGGGCCTGGGACCTGGTGCTCTCTTTGACCATATTTTGTGCCTTTTTTGTGGGGGGAGCACTCACGGCACCTCAAACTCCTAGGCTCAAGCGATCCTCCTGCCTTGGTATTTCTATTTTTAGTAGAGACAGGGTCTCGCTCTTGCCCAGGCTGTTCTTGAACTCTTGAGTTCAAGCAATCCATGCATGAGCCACCATGGCCCCTATTTTGCATCTTGTCTCTGCCTCTCCTTGCATGGTGGCCTCTTCTGTCTGCCTGACACCCATTTTCCTTCTGTGGCAGGGAACTTGGGCATCAGCAGCTCAAGCCTGATGGGCCCCTGCAGAGAGTAGGTTGAGGGGAGGACATTCTGTTACAAGAGCAGCAGGGAAAACTCGCGGACAGAAAGCAGAACTGCACTGAAGCAGGAGCATCTCACCAGAGAGCGTTGTTTGGTGATCTGTTCTGTGCAGGACTCTGTTCTGGGCCCTGGGAATAGAAGTCGGCTCCACTCCCTGTGGAGTGCCCCAACTCTGCAATGTCTTTACCCATATCCCAGAGACACAACACAAAGGCCGTGGTCACAACACCGTGACAGCCTGCATGTTTTTGTAGCAACAAATGAGATAGACATGGACAAAATTGCTTCTCTTCTTTCATAGAAAGGGACAGAAAATAAACTATGAAAACAAATCAGAAACAACTCAATGACTGTCACCAATAAAAAAGTGCCTAAGATGTGGTATATCCATACAATGCAAAGTATTAGGTAATAAGAAAAAATAGTACCGATTCGTGCTACGATGTAGGCGAACCTCGAAAATATGCTAAAGACAGAAGCCAGTCACATAAGAGCACATATTTTACAGTTTGCACAGTTCTATGTCTATGATAAAATAGACACCTCTCTAGAGACAGGACATAGATTAGTGGTTTCCAGAGGCTGGAGGGTGAAACAAGGGTTCTAGTGCTAATGAGTTTATGGTTTCTTTTTGGGTGATGATGATATTCTAAAATTAGGCTCTTCACAACTTCACAACTCTGTAAACATACTAAAATCCATTGACTCATACAGTCTAAATAAATGAATCTATGTCAAGATTATATCTTAATAAAGCTGTTTAAGGAAAACTGAGCTGAAGTGCTATGTAGAAAATGTAAATAAGGTGATGAAATGGGGTGTGACTTAATGATCACTCCAGACTTCTCTGTCTATTGCAGACAGAGAAATCACAAGGCATCTCTGCAGAGGTGACAGAGTAGCTGAGGTCTGAGTGACATGTGTGAGCCAGTCCTGTGGAGATCGAATGGAATATCCTTCTAGGCAGAGGGGACCAAGTCAAAGGCCCTAAAGCAGAGTAAGCTCAGTGCGTTCAGTACATCTAGACGGTCGATGAGGCAGCTGCTTGACTTTGTCAACCCAGGTGGGAGGGGTGGGTTTTATTCCAAGTGCAGAAGAAAGCCACTGGGGGATTGAAGCAGGGAAGCAGCATGATCTCAATTATGTTTTTTAAAAGTTCATGCTGGCTGCTGAGGGAAGAACGAATTGTAGGGGCTAGTAGTAAATTTTCTTTGACTGGTTAAGGGCAAAGTACAGAGGAAGAAGAAAAAATCACTAGGATCAAATCTGTCCCTTAAAAGAGCCAACAGTGTAGTGGGAGAAATGAGACAGATACACACGAATCTCAGAAGTGGGATGTGGGAAGCGTGCAGACAAAGTGTAGGAAGGGCACCCAGAAGACAAGTGTTAACTGGTTGAGGAGAAAGCTTGTCAGTAAGGAAGATATTTAAGTGAAGTGTAAAAGATGATCAGAAAAAGGGGGGTGGTCTCCTGATGGCCAAAATAGCAGCTTTACAGCATGGGAGTGAGAAGTACAGGGAGTATGAAGAAAAAGTATGCCATCCAGTTAATCTGCAGAGTAGAAGAAAAAATGAGACGTGATAGGAGAGAATACTAGTAACAATTAACGTTTACTAAGAACGTAGTCTGTGCCAGGTATGGAACATACTTTAATCCGCAAAGTGTGGATTAAAACATTTAGTTTCAAGACAGGAGTATGAAGTACCTACTATTATTGTAATCTCTATCAGTCAAGGCCCCAGTAGGAAAAAATGGTCCATTCTATTTAGGACAATTCAAGGGATGCTTGCTGATTATTAACGGACTATTTACAATGTTGTGGGCAGGGAGTGGGGAAGCACAGTGGAGGTGAAGAGACCCACGGCCAGGAGGGGTGAGGAGATCTAAAGGTGACCAGAATCAGGAAGGACAGAAATCACATAGAGACCAACTTAAAATGGTCAAGAGAAGGGGGTAACTGGGGTGATAAACAGTCTGGATGATCTCCATCAGAACTCTCCACTGGCTGAACTCAATCAGGAACCAAAGCCTCAAGGAGGTCTGATGACGTGGCTCATACAGTGTGGCTCCCAGGGGTGCAAAGCCTAAGACAAGAATGTAAATATGGGTACACGGGTACTGTCTCAGCTTGTCTATGCTGCTCTAACAAACTGCCTCACTCTGGATAGTTTATAAAGAACAGAATTGTGTTTGCTCACAGTTCTGGAGGCTGGGAAGTCCGAGATGAAAGTGGTAGCAAGTTCAATGTTGAAGGCACTGATCTCTCTTTCTAAAATGGTGCAGTGAATGCTGTATTGTCCTCCCGGATGAAAGAGCCATTAGTGAAGAAACTGCTCCCTCAAGCCTCCTTTATAAGGGCCAAAATCCCATTAATGAGAGTTTCGCCTTCATGACTTAATCTCCTAAAATCCTAATATTATCAGTCACGCTGGCCATTAAGTTTCAACCCTTGAATTTCAGATGACACATTCAGACCATACCAGGTGCCTTGTCATAGAAAATATGAAATTTCAGGTGAGAAGTGTGGTCCTAATTCAGTGCATAAAGAATAAGCTGTTATGATCTCTGACGGATTAAAAGAGGAAATAACCAGAGGCAGGAAACTCGGTCTGGGGGCTTCTACTTGTCTCATTAGGAGGCAGTGACCTCGAGGTAATGGGAAAAAATTTAAAAAGTGATAAATTCAAGAGTATTATTTCCTGAGGAGCAGTATGGAAGATCAATTTCCCTGGGCATGGTAGGGAAGAGAATTATAATGTGGAGGTGGAATAAGTTAAGGAAAATGCCAAATATAACATGGGGGGTTTCAGCACGGAAGCTGAAAAGAGGGCTCTTCTTATTTTTTCCTTTTTGAGACATGCTTACTCTGTCTAGAGTGCAGCAGCACAATTGTATCTCACTGCAGCCTCCAACTCCTGGGCTCAAGCTATCCTCCTGCCTCAGCCTCCCAAGTAGCTGGGACTATACTTGTGTACCACCAAGTCTGTCTGATTTTTCCATTTTTTGTGAAGACAAGTTCATTCTTTTGCTCAGGCTGGCCTCAAACTCCTGGCTTCAAGTAATCCACCTGCCTCAGCCTCTCAAAATGTTAATATTACAGGAGTGAGCCACTGTGCCCAGCTGGGTTCTTCTTTTTAAGGAAAATCTGAATGCAATGAATAGGGTCTGTCTGGACTTTGAGGTGTTACAATCAAAGCTCTTTCATTTGAAGCCAATTTAAACGGACTTAAATGAAAAAGAAGAATTTATTATAAAAATACAGGGTTATCTCCCAGAACATAAGGGCAGAAAATCTAGCTGAACCTCACAAGGGACCAGAATCAAGACCTGGGCGAGACACCAGAGGCCACCTTGCCTCATGGCAACGCCTTCATACCAGACCTTCACAGTCCCCTTTCCTGCCCTATTTGCGGCATTCATTCATCTCTCCATGAACCAGCTTTCTCTCTGTCTCCAAGCACACGACTGAAGATGACTATCCCACAGTGTGGCTTCACCTCTGAGTTTCTAGCACTTCCCAGTTCAATCACAGTGACTTGTGGTAGGAATTGCCTGCCGCTGTTTCATTTCCTTGGGAGACTGGGTCCAACCAGCTACAACCAAGTGTGCAAGATCAGGAAGTTCACATTCATTCTGGGGTGGAGGAAATTCTCAGAGGCGGGCCATGTGCTGGGGGAAATGCCTAAGAGGTGAGGAAAAGATGAGCTCAGTTTCCGACATTTTAAGTGGGAGGTGCATGCAAAACACCTTTATTGGAGTATCTAGCAAGCCGTAACAATTCAATCCAAAATGAAAGAGCAAATTGGCAAGAGGAAAATCAGGGCTAGTGAAACAGAAGTGACAATTAAATGCAGATGCTAAAAGAGTAGGTATATGAAGAGAGAAAAGGACCAAGGACTAAACCTTGACAAATGCTTCCATTTCCATGATGGGACAAAGAATATAAGCAAAAATAAAAAAAAAAAAACAACAGAAAAGGATCTTTCCACTGTTAGCGGAAAAGAAAGATGGGAATGCAGAGTCGTGGTGTGAGGAAGAAGAGGAAGGGCTGATGATAATGAGGCACCTGCCACAACTGGCATCTGCCAGGCGTGGGCGCTGGGGCTCCCCAGGGTAGGCTTGCTGTTGGCGGGGAGCAAGGCACTCAGTACAGATCTATTGAATTGAATAAAGATGGCAAAGCAAGAGGAAGGTCAAGATCTAGCAAGAATGAAATCTTTAGTAAGGACCTAAAGAAACAAACTTTATGAAAACAATTATGCTGGAGTATAAAGGCAAAAGTTAGGATAAAGGGAAGAAATAGTGACAGCATAATCATTGAGTAATTTTGGATAGAAGGAAGACAGATATTACTTGAGATGGAAGTAGAATTTAAAAAGCCTATTATTATATTGCTTTTGTGCTTTGGGGGATGGGACTCCAGCTCTGAAAAAACAATAAAAATATATGCATTAAACTTATACTCAAGAGATGAGCAGTTATTAGAATGGCCTTTAAGAAAAGAAGAGATGGAGGAAGTCAGAGAGAGCTTTTCTTCTCAGAGAAAAGGAATGGAGGTTCGAGATACAAGGGGATTTTGAGATAGAGAAAAGCTAAGCGGAGGACGCATCCCCACGTGTCTTCAGTTTCCCAGGGAAGGAGGAATCCTTCTGTTGGCCTCCCTGGGGCAGCACGGGAGACTGAAGATGATGGAGAAGTTCTGGAACTGTGAGCGATAGGCTGCGTCTTGTCACCCAGAAATAGGCCGAGGTATTATCCACCAGTAAAAGCCCAGCTAAAGTAGGGGTGAATCTGTTAACAGCCTCACTGTGTACAACTGCAAAGCTTGCTTCAGTGAAGCCTAGCAGCTTGGGAGCTGAAGCAGAGTGCAGAGGTCATTGAGGGTGAGGGGTAGAGGAGCCAACACCGTGGCAAATGCAGCATTGCAGAGTTTAGCTGAGGGTCAGACTGCCTCGGCAGAAATGTGGAAGAGGCTCAAGACTAGAGTGGGGCACTGCTGACCAGAGTGAGCTAGAAGCATACAGGGAGGAAAGCTGGGAGCCCGAGCGGGAAGTGTCTGCTCTCAGACTCTGAATACAAAGCCATGGTGAAGGTCAAGTTGCCAACGTACCAATGTGGTGCCAGCTCTGCATAAGCAGCTCACCATCATGAGTGAAGGAAGAAGCACTTAGTGAGCTTCCCAAAGGCTGTTGCCACATAGGCCCCTCTACAGGACAGGTGCTTCCCATAAAAATCGACAGCAGAAAGGTAGACATTGAAGTTCATCCTAGCGTGAGATGGAAAATGGAAAGGGAACAGTAAGCAACTTGTGTATACAGTGTGATTACAACAATGACAAGGAAAATGCTTCGGGGAAAGCCAGAAGAAATAAATAAAGGAATGGGTAAAATGCTAATGCTTTCGTTTGGGGGGTACACAACCATGGACAATTTGATGGCTTTCTTTCTTTCTTTTTTTTTTCTTTGTTTGTTTGTTTTATATTTCTGTGGGAAGGGTATTGCTGTTCTAAGGAAAGCTCAAAGGTTTTGGAGTCAGGCACCAGGATTATAATTGCTACCAGTTATGGACCACCCACCAAGAGCCAGGAATTGAGAGCTTTCCATTTATTATTTCTAATCCCTATGACAATCCTTGCAGTTCCTGTTATCCCCATTTGAGATGCGAAAAGCGAAACTCAAAAACAATAAGGAACCTTGCCAACTCCAACCCCCCTCTGTATTCTGTCCACTTTCGTAGACAGCTATTTCGCCTCTATGTCTTTCTTATTAGACATCAGACCTTGGGCAAAAGATTTAATCTCTCTGAGGCTCAGTTCTATTATCTGTAAACCAGAGATCAAAAAGTAAAAAAATACGCTATAGGGAAATGGATTTGCCGTCAGCTCAAAATCTACATCAGAATCACAGAGGTAAAAAGAGGATTGAATCAGCTGCTGGGAATGGACAGCAGGGAAATAGGTTTTTCAGAGCCCCAGAGAACAGAGTTTGTTCTGTGGGCTTGGTTAGGCATTTTGGCTCAACAACAAAATGCATTTAATTGTCACTTCTGTTCAATGCTTATAAACATTATCTTTACTAGTAATACAAAGGTTAGTTTAGGTTTTTCTAGGTTGATGTTGTAAGCCCAAGTATAAAAGGGTGAGGGTGGAGCAAGAATTTAGCTATTTCCCCAACGCTGACCGGGCACCTTACACATGCAGAGAGTGTCACTGGGAGCTGACGGCCACAGCGAACTTCTGGGCAAAGGGAAAGTCTACCAAGGTGGGCACACCTGCTGTGCTCTGAGGGTGTGTGTGTGAGGCATTTCACCTTGACCAATTTTCTATCCTTGGTGAATAAATCAGGGCCATTGGTAGAGGAGTGAACAACGGTGGTGTCAGATGCTTTCCCACCAATCTATAACTTAGCTGAAGTTCCACAAATGTCTCCTTCAAAGAGTTGTGCAGATTAAAAAGAACAACTTTAAGGTACCTGGTAGAATGCTCTGTACAAACTAGGACCTCATTCAATGGGAGCTTTTATTGCTGATTTTTGTATTTTCTATACTGAGCTTGTAATACCTAAGAAAATGAATTTTATGTGAGCTTACATTTCAGCTGGGATTATAGCCAAAGACTAGAATTGGGATGGAGTAGTTAAATTAAAGGAAAGATATTTACCTTTCACTTTATATATTTTTGTTTGTTTATATGTATAAACCACATGGAAATTATTTTTTGAGTTTTTTCTAAAATAAAATTTTTTAAAAAATTATTAGCAAAACCATCCTTAGGAGAATGAGGTACCTTGCAGGCTTTCTCTTCCATGAACCTCACCAGAAAAATCTGGGTGAAGTGAAGCATAGGCAATAGAATTAGAGACCCAAACAGCAGTCACAGCTTTAGGTAAAAGTGACTCCAAGGCAAAACAGCCGAGAGGTGGAAAGATGGACAAATGCGTACACAAATGTGGTATATACACACGATGGGATACTAGTCAACCTTAAAAAGGAAGGACATGCTGTCACACAGTATCTTAAGGACAGTATGCTAAGCGAAATGAGGTAGTCATACAAAGATAAATACTATATGATTCTATTTATTTAGGAATCTAAAGTAGTCAAATTCATAGAAACAGAATGTAAAATGGTGTTATTACATGGGGCTGGCAGGGAGGTGGGGAGTGGGAGAGTTGTTGTTTAATGGGTACAGAGTTTTAATGTTGCAAGGTGTTTTAGTCAGCGTCTCTAGAGAAACAGAACCAATAAGATAATGTGTATTTCCACGTGTAATACCCACAATCTGTCATCTACAAAATGGAGATCCAGGAAAATCAGTGGTGTAATTTTAGTCTGAGTGCAAAGGCCTAAGAACCAGGGGAGCTAACGATGTAAATCCCAGTTCAAGACTGATGTCTCAGCTCAAGCCGGCATCCGGGAAGGAGATGAACCTTCCTTCTCCCACTTTGTGTTCTGTTCAGGCTCTTGGTGGTTCGGATGATGCCCATTCCCACTGGTGAAGCCAATCCACTTTACTAAGTCCATGGATACAAATGCTAATGTCATCTGGAAACACCTTCACAGACACTTCCAAAAAAAAGTATGGGGGCACGCTATACCCCTCCCCCAAGATCCAGTTTGGTTGACACATAAAATAACACATCACATAAGATTTTAAAGTTCTGCAGATCTGTTTCACAACAATGCAAATATATTCAACACTACTGAACTATATTCTGGTTTTGCTTTTTTGGGTTTTTTTTAAGACAGAGTCCCACTTTGTCACCTTCAGTAGAGTACCGTGGTATCATAGCTCACAGCAACCTCAAATTCTTGGGCTCAAGTGATTCTGCTGCCTCATTGTCCCAGCAGCTGGGACTACAGGTGCCCGCCACAACGCCCGGCTATTTTTAGAGATGGTGTGTCGCTCTTGCACAGGCTGCTCTTAAACTGCTGAGCTCAAGCAATCCACCCTCAATGCCTTTCCAAGTGCTAAGTTTATAGGTGTGAGCCACCATGCCCGGTATTACCGAACTATATTCTTACAAAGGGTTAAGATGGGTTAAGAAAAATTAGTGGACACAATTGCTAACAAATCATGTCAACAGATCTTTACCAAAAAAAAAAAAAAAGCATTTTGGTCAGGCACAATAGCTTATACCCATAATCCCGGCACTCTGAGAGTCTGAAGCAGAAAGATTACTTGAGGTCAGTGAGGTCAAGAATTCCAGGTCAGCCAATGCAACATAGTAAGGTCTCATCCATACAAAAAGCAAATTAGCTAGGAGTGATGGTGTGCACCTGTAGTCCCAAGTACTCTGGAGGCTGAGCTGGGAGGATTAGTTGAGCTCAAGAGTTTGAGGTTACAATGAGCCATGACTACACTGATGCACTATAGCCTGGGTGATAGAGTGAGGTCTTGTCTTTAGAAAAACAGAAAAAGAAAGAAAGAAAAGAAAGACATTCCATGATGGATATGTATAAAAATAAATTTGAGCCATTAAAAAAAGTGATGTCCAGGTAAAGAAGCCACTAAACACTAAAGGGCAGAAGATGTTACTGAAAGCAGAGGAAGAGGAAGTAGGGAGAGACTATGGAAATAGCTGGAGTTCTGCCCAGCACACCACACCACTGTACGAAGAGGATGGCAGGGGACCGACTGTATGGCACTCTCGTGGGAGAGCTCAGGCGTTTTCAGAGCAGTCGGCAGTGTGATCCCTTTCTCCCCTTCCTGTGCTCTGCCTCCTGAGTTCCAGCTGCCTGGTCGTGTCTTCAGCAGGGCCACTGTCAGCTCTCTAAGCTCATGCCGTCACCCACCCCACTGGAATGCCAGCCAGCCGCCATCCCCATCTGCCTGAATCAGATGGGTCTCAGCCCTGCATTGGCATGTCACTAATGTGCCACCTGCTACCTCGGATGCTTGAGTCTAGGACAATGCTACCTAAGTCATGAGCTTGATCAAGAAAATGACTAAATATGTCAGTGGGAAAATCATGGGAGAAGATTAAAATAAGACAGTCCATTAGCATGGACACTTCTAATCATATGTAACACAAAGTAGATAAGGAGATGCCTGATCACATGCAAGAAGTCAAAGTTAACAGACAGGAGAGGCTCCCAGTGTGGGAAATCAGAAGCTCAACACTGTCGCCAAAGACCTACGTTGCTTTAGTCTCTACTCTGCCTTCTACATATTGCTTATCGGTTTTATCCTCAGGCAGTTGGCAAGATGGCTCTATGATTCCGGCCATCACATTTAGAGAGACGGACACCTCCAGGAAGAAGGGCAGCTACCTCCTCCTAGGTTTCCTTCTTAGAGCAGGAGACCTTCATTAATTTCCCCTCTCATCCTATTGGCCAGAAAATGGAGCCATGGATCCATGGCTAATCCACTCACTACAAGAATATTTTTGCTGCAACTGACCTAGTCCACTTGTTTGAGGAGAGGACAGTGGCTACTACAGAATGCAAACAGGCCCATAAAGTGAACATAACCATAATAGGGAAGGCTGGCCCCAGTCTTCTGAGAGCAGAACCAGGATGCTTCCTCTGCCCACTCTTGCCTCTACTTTCAGTCTCATTTTAGCAAAAACACTGTAATCCTCAGCATTAAAATCACTCATCTGGGAGGGAGGGAGATAAATGTATACCCATCAGGTATAGTGCACACTGTTGGGTGAAGGACACACTTATAACTGTGACTCAATCTGTACAAAAACACAGTATGTAAACAAAACATGTACACACTAATAGAAATTTTTTTGAAAATAAATATATTTAAAATTTAGTCATCTGAGAGAGAGGAGGAGAGGATTCTGCAGTCCAATATGATAGGGAAATATGTACTTCACATCTCTCTTATAGAGATTCATGCTATGTATTAGCATATGCACGTACTTGTACATCAAAAGCTCTGCAAAGTCTTACAGAGCACTTAGGCCACTCTTCCAAGTTTATCTGACCCTCTGTGCTTTTCTCCCCAGATAATTTAAATTAACACTCCACAGAGTTGGTGCTCCTCAAACATTGAGAAACCTCAGTTAAGACATGACCTTTCTTGGAAACAGTCTGTTACTTTTTCCTGTGTCTTAAATCTCATCTTAACTGGCAGCTTTTCCTGGAAGGCCTGAGCCAAGCAGAGGAGCAACAAATCACTCACCCCACTGCATTGTGATCTCCTGTTCTTCGAGTTTTGTCCACCCCCGTCTGTGAGGCTGGGAACTCTGACTGGTTTGTGATTATATTTCCAGTGCCAGGCATGGTAGACAGTACAGAGAATGGACTGAGCAATTCTTTTTTATTTTTTATTTATTTTTTATTTTTACATATACATGTGCTTATTAGGTTTCCACTTTTTGCCTTCACAGAATTTAAAAGGCTTAAAATTCAATAACAATAACAATGTTTAAGATAAGGACTAGAAACAAAAAACATGTAAAGAATGAACAAAGATAAACACATTCAGAAAAGAAAACAGACGATTACTGCATCGAAATATCAAGCAATATTAGCAAAAATAATGCCAAGAAAGCAACGTACACATTGTCAAATAAGACATTATAGAGCGCTTTGACTCTGAGGCTCAGCATGAAGTCATCAGTTAACTTCTTATTTTTTTCCCCAAAGTCTCAAACAATAGACAACTAATATTATATAAATAAAAGTAAAGGAGAGTTTCAAAAAACGGATCATGCCAAATCCTATAGACAATAGAAAAAGAAGAAATATTTCAAAATCGTTCTGCTTAATCTAGATACACCTGATATTGAAATTGGAGAAAATATATTATTATAAAGGGAAATTAAAAACATATTTCACTTATAAGTGAGGATGCAATATCCCAAACAACATATTAACAAGTTGAATTAAAAATTAATGTTCAAGTAATGTACTTTGGTCAAAATTGAATCCAATCCATGTGAGACTTAGTCACTATTTTCTTTCCTTTTTTTTTTGTTTTCTTTCCCTCACCCCCTCCCTCCTCTCTCTGTCTGCTCTCTCCTTCCCCCAAGCCCCACTGTGTCATTAATTGTCATTTATTGTCCTCATATCAAAGTTGAATACATAGAATTCATGCTTCTCCATTCCTGTGATGTTTCACTAAGAATAATGTGTTCCACCTCTGCAGTCCAATATGATAGGGAAATACGTACTTCACATCTCTCTTATAGAGATTCATGCTATGTATTAGCATATGCACGTACTTGTGCATCCAAGTTAGTACAAATGCTGTAAACTCCCCATTGTTTTTGATGGGTGAGTAATATTCCATGATATACATGTACCATAGCTTACCAATCCATTCCTGGGTTGAAGGACATGTAGGGTGTTTCCACATTTTAGCAATTGTAAATTGTTAATTTTTAAATTAAAGGCAATAACTGTCAAATATTATTTTACAAAGAATCGTATCTCTGGTCTTT
>CAUYON010094834.1:0-39282 GCA_963573935.1 Arctocebus calabarensis
TCAGCGCCTGCCTCACCCCATTTGATTTTGGAGGGATCTCGCTCCTGGAAGATGGTTATGGGATTTCCATTGATGATAAGCTTCCCGTTCTCAGCCTTGACTGTGCCATAGAATTTGCCATGGGTGGAATCATCCTGGAACATGTAGACCATGTATTTGAGGCCAATGAAGGGGTCATCGATGGCGACAATATCCGCTTTGCCAGAGTTAAAAGCAGGACTGAGGACCAGACGCCCAATACAACCAAATCCGTTTATTCCGACCTTCGCTTTCACCATGGTGCCTCAGGGATGCGGTTGGCACTGCACTAGAAGAAGCGGCTGTCTGACGAACGGGAGGACCAGAAAGCCAACATGCAAGAACTTTAAATGGGTATTACCATGTGAAAGAAGCCAACCAAGGTTATATACTCTATGGTGCCAAGTATTTAACATTCTGGAAATAGCAAGACTATGAAGACAGTAAATGATCATGGGCTGCCAGAGGGATAGAGGCTGCAAAGGGAGGAGGAGGATGACCAGGTAGAGGGCAGAGGAATTTGAGGGCAGTGAGACTCCTGTGTCTGACATTAGTGGGCACTCAACATTACATATTTGTCCAAAGGCACAGGATACGCACCACCAAGAGTGAACCCTTCTGTAAACCATGGACATAGGCTTTATGTGTGATGTGTGCTGCTTTTCTGATTGTAACAAATGCATCACTGTCATGGGGAATACTTCCAGGGAAGGGGCGCTGTGTATGTGTTAGAACAGGCAGTCTAGGCGAATGGTATCTATCATTTGATTTTGCTGTGAACCTCAAACTTCTTGGAGAAAGTAATCTATTGTTTGAATATAGCTCATATGAAGACAAGAAATTACTTCAGAAGCATCAGGTTTGTGGAATCCTCTAATCAACATTGAGTAAAAGGCTGCCAAAAAAAGGAAAAAAAAGCATTAGAAACAGATTTTCAATCCAAGACTAGTTTTAGCTCTCAACGCCTGAGCCAGGGTTTTTCAAACTTCGAAGGTGGCTTATCAGTAGTGCAATTTAGTGGGGTTTAACTAAGATTTAAAGGAATAGAATGGGATGGAATGGAATGGAATAAACCCTGAATGGCGCACTTAATGAAGACATCAATTTGCAAAACTTTGATTTCTACTTTGATGAACTACGTATATAGCAAGTGTGTTGTGTCCTATAAAAATGTGCTTTATAAAATAGATCATGGTCAAAATAAGTCGCAAAGCTTCTGCCCTCTGCTGTACTGCCCTGCTGCCCTGGCTTTAATAGATCATACTCTTCAGTGGGATGATTCGGAGGACAAATGCATGAAAAGATCCACAAGACCATTTCAGCGACTGAAGTGTGTTCTTATGAAGCTAACAGGATAATGATGGTCACTGGTAGTAGGTCTAGTGAACGTGCATGTGATTGTGCTTGTGTGATGGGAGACAGAGCTCCACCTTACAGGACATGCTCAGGGAGACCCGTTGGAATTGCACCTGAGTGCTGAATGAAATGAAGGCGCTACAGAAGGAAAGAGCAGGGAAAAGGAAGCTCTAGATCAGTGATTTTCAACTAGTGTGCCACGGCACACCAGGATCTTAGATATGCTGTGAAAAGTTTTAAAGGTCACCAATTAAATTATTTTCAAAAGATGTTTAAAGCACAGTAGATATATTATTTTTTTCTTTTGGGAGGGAATCAACATAATTTAAGTGTGCCATGGAAGGTTAACTATAGGTTCAAATGTGCCATGAGATAAAAGGAAAGGTTGAAAAACACTGTTCTAGATGGACAGAACGAAATGTCAAAGCCCTAATGCCCAGTGAGAACAGGACAGGAAAGGCGTGAACTCAAGTGCGCGTCAGATCACTATCTCTGTGTGGTCTCTAAGATGCAGACGTGCACCCTGCGGAGACAGTGCCTCAGCATCTGTGGGAGTGGGGAAGAGCCTGAGATGGCTCCTTCATTGTACTTTCATCCAGATGTGTGATGAAAGTGTCATCCAGATGTGTTGTAAGATTCACCAAGTTAGAGGATACACAGAGACAGCAGTGTGTGTGTGTGTGTGTGTGTGTGTGTGTACGTGCACACACAGGCGTAAACTCTGTGAGTTCAACTCACACTGATTGCGATTCTGGGGTGTATCTAAGAAGCAATGTCCAACAGACAGAAGGTATTCAGATCCCAAGTCAGGATTTAGGTCTGAAGAGACATACAGAGAGACATGAGCAATAAGCAGTGAATTCATTTCCAAGGGCGTTGTGGCGGGCACCTGTGGTCCCAGCTACTTGGGAGGCTGAGATAAGGGAATCACCTAAGCCCAGGAGCTGGAGATTGCTGTGAGCTGTGTGACACAATGGCACCCTACCGAGAGTGATAAAGGGGGACTCTGTCTCTACAAAAAAAAAAAAAAAAAAGAAGAAGGAAAGGGAGAAAAGAGGCAGGAGTCCTCGCAGCCTCCTCCCGGAGTTGGGAAAACACACATATTTAGAATGCTTCTAAATGTGGTGGTCAATCAAAGGATTCACATATTTACCCAGTGATATTTTTAGCATCTTATTTGCTTAAAAATGACTCTTCTTCATCGAGAAAAGAAACATTTTATTTTCTTCCTTTTTTTTTTTAGGACCGAGTCTCACTGTGTCACCCTGGGTCGAGTGCTGTGACATCACAGCTCACAGCAACCTCAAACTCTTGGGCTTAAGTGATTGTCTGTGCCCTAGCCGCTGCACTACAGGTGCAGGGCCCATTTTTATTTATTCTGATTGTCTTACAATTTTTTGAGATTTTGTAGACTATTCACCCTCCTTGTGTAATAGTCCTTTTCCATGAAGTTTGCTTTTTTTTAAGATGCAACTGTAAAGAGATAACCATAAACCATAAAAATATAGTTATTTGACGCTCTTACAGATGTGACGTGCAAGAGTGAATATTAATTATCCAAAAATATTTAACATTAATAGGTAAACTGCTTATTTAATTATAAATAAGTATATAGACACATAAAAATGAATTGAATAGTCTCTCTAAACAAGAGGACTGATGGACCTGTGATATACATTTGGTGGTAAAAAAAATCAGATACATTTCCATTTTACTAAATTATACTTTCAACAGGAACATTATTAAAGAAGCCCACACTTCTTGCTTGTAACCTGGAATTCCTTTAACTAGTAGGTAACTGTTGATGTTGCAAACATGTTTTTCAGGAGTAAACATTGTTCCTGTAAGAAGCAAGGTCTCAAATTTTTTTTTTTTTTTTTGCAGTTTTTGGCCCGGGCTAGGTTTGAACCCACCACCTCCGGCATATGGGGCCACTGTCGCACTCCTTTGAGCCACAAGTGCCACCCTCAAATTTTTTTTTAAGTTATATTTATTTACAATTTTCTCTTAGGGAGCCAAAAGGAAAAAAAGATACAGAATAATTATTGAATTTTTTTCTTTCTTCACTCCAAGACCCTACTAAGTCAGATCAGATTTTACATGTGGGGTAGATGCTTGTTACAAAACAGCAAGCTAGTCAATCTTTGTGAAAATTGGCTAACCTTGCTGTATGGGGGCCTCGGCTTTTGTGCGTGTCTGTGCATCTGCAAAGCCAATTCTAGCACTCCGTCTTTGCAAGGTGTTTATTCAAAGACTCATCACACCCTCCCACGCGTTATTCTTAGCCCCTGTCCTCTCAGACCAGGCAGCATTTCCTAGTCCAGTTTTACTTCCAACAAATGACACCTTTGAACAGAAATTATTTATTTGGAAGAGTAGACTTTTTGATATTTCATCTAAGACCGCACCATTATGAGAAAAAACAAAACAAAACATTTTTAGTCCTATTGTAATCTAGATCATTCCCATTTAAAGCTAAGCATGGATTTTTCTATAATGTAAAGGCAACAAATAAATATGGAATTTGCCAAAGATTTTAAAATAATTTTTTTTCAGAGTCTAAAATGGTAGCTGTCCTCCTACCTTGCATGCAAATAATGAAGCTTAGCTAAAATATTGCAATTCTTCTGTCTAGAGTACGGATCTGTCCTTCTTTGTTGGTGGGGGAGGGACAGGGTGCAGATTCAAAGTCCGCTCCTCCCCCACCCTCCCCGGACGGTCCCAATAGCTAGGAAACGTGTGAATTGAGAGAAAAACAAGGCACACTGCTTGCCTTGGGGGAGTGAAGATGAATTTTCACACACTGCCTTGAGTTTTATACGTCTCCATACATCAAATCACCCAGTATGGAAGACTAAATTCTGGCAGTTTTGATGACCCCCAAAATAAAAATAAAAATAAATAGCTGCCAACATTATGAAAATTTAAGTTGGTTTGAATATTAGGAATATCTGACAGCGGCGTTTTTCTTTAGGGAGTGTGGGGGATGGGAGCAGTGATGGCGGTGATTTTTTCAAATAATGATCTGTGAAAACATGGTACCATTTCATGCTAGTAAAGTGCTCAGTAAAGATCCAATACTTAAGGAAAGTAACATTATTTGAAGGAAGGTCACCTGAAAGGAAGCAAGTTTAAGCAATTTGACCAGTCCTAAATAGCTGACTTCTCCAGTGAATGACTCCGGGCAGTATCGTTGGAACTACTGAAAGTTGCCAGATCCCCGGAGCTGGAGGGCGTGCACGACACTAGGAAGACCGCAGGCAAGACGTGGGAAACGGCGCTTTCCTCGGAATTGGTTTTAGAATCCTCAAAGATTGGCAACAGGGACTAAAGAAACACAAAGGAACACGGATTTCGAATCAACATGGCAAGGCGGACGGGGTCGGAGGCTGCTTTACCCAACTGGCCTGCCCACCGCGAGGTCCCGACTGCATTCCATCCACATAGAGGGGGGGTACTTAGATTCGAAACTCCAGTGCACCTTATCTTCTTTTCGATTTATGGTGTTCGGCTCAAGAAGGCTTGCTAGCTCGCAACTGCGAGATTTCAGGACAAGGCAGATGGGGCGGGCGCTGGCGCTCGAGGAAGAGGGGAGGGACAGAGAGGAAGCGGAGGACCGGGCAGGAGAAGGGAGCGAGGGGCGGGGGAGAGAGGCGGGAGGGGAGCGGAGCAGGGAGCCCGGCCCCTCACCAGAGAGGCCTGGCAATGGGTGTGTGTGCTGAGCGTCTGGTCCCGGCCCCGCCGAAGAACCGACCTCGAGAGTGGCCAGATCGAACGCGAGGGCCGGCACCAGCCGAGCCCGCAGACCGTTACTCCCGCCTGCACCAGGGCGGGGCAGGGTGGGCAGGCGGGGGCGCGGCGAGGCCAAATCCGCATGGCGACGTCTCCAGACGTAGCCAAGGAGGGAAAAGAGACGGAGAAAAAGAACAAAACCGAAAAATGCAAAAGAGGGGTGGGGTGGGTGGGATGCCTTCTCCCGGGCTTTAAATTGATTTATTTGCCTTAGAAAAAAGAGAAAGGGAACAAGAGAACTGGACCCACGTGCCCCGTGAAGGTTGTGGTGTCAAAGCGCCACCTTCCGTTGGCCAGCGGCTCCGCGGGCTTCGCGGGCGGGCTCCGGGGAGCTGCTGAGCCTCGTGGGGGGTGGGGGTGGGGTGCCGGGGGACAACTGCGCCCACCCTCCGGAGGGCCCTGCGCTGAGGACCCGGAGCTGGCCTGTGCCGGCCGTCTCCGGCTTTGCGCGTTCCCGAGTGTGTGTATGGGGCGAGTGAGCGCGCCCCGTCTGCGCTCACCGTCGGGCCTCCCAGTGACCCGGCACAATGGGGCACTGGGCCTCTCTCGGGACATGGTTCTGGGTTGGCACCGGCGCCCGGACTATCCCGGCTCGCCCCGGGATCGCCTGCCCACCGAGGTGCCGTGCGCCTCTCCCAAGCATCCCGGGGAGAGGCGCATCTGTGCACACACGCGGATTTTTTAAAAATAACATATTTCTAGACAAGCCTCCTCTTCCCCCACCCCCATCTTTGCAAAGCAGCCCTGAAGGCGGGGCTAAGGGGGCGGAGCCTTCGAGTTAATAAAGGGAGCTAGGCGGAAACCGGCCCCAGCCATTGGCTGGCTGGGGGAGTGATGTCACCCATATGACACCCTGATAACTAGTTGAGAGAGAGCCCTCAACTTTTTGCAGAAGGAGCGCGCGCGCCTGGGAGTGTTCAGGGTCTGGCGCTAGCGGTGGGAGCCACGAGCCGGAGAGAGGGGTCCCGGGCTGCCACGACTGCCGCCGCCGCCGCCGCCTTTCCTGTCGCGGCCGCAGCTCCCAGTGCGCCGGCGGCCATCGCCGCCGAAGCCGCCGCAGCCGCTGTGTGCAGCCTGGAAGGGGGGGCGGGGGGGAGGGGGGGAGCCGCGGACGCAGGGTGCCGAGGACTTTGCAACTTGCCCAGGAAGGTGGAGGGGTGGGAGGGGGAGGGGGACCTCCGCACAAGACCGAGCGGCCAGGGTTCGAGCGCCCAGCCCCGCAGCGGATCATGGTGCAGCAGGCGGAGAGCTTGGAAGCGGAGAGCAACCTGCCCCGGGAGGCGCTGGACACGGAGGAGGGAGAATTCATGGCTTGCAGCCCGGTGGCCCTGGACGAGAGCGACCCAGACTGGTGCAAGACGGCGTCGGGCCATATCAAGCGGCCGATGAACGCCTTCATGGTGTGGTCCAAGATCGAGCGCAGGAAGATCATGGAGCAGTCCCCGGACATGCACAACGCCGAGATCTCCAAGAGGCTGGGCAAGCGGTGGAAAATGCTGAAGGACAGCGAGAAGATCCCGTTCATACGGGAGGCGGAGCGGCTGCGGCTTAAGCACATGGCCGACTACCCTGACTACAAGTACCGGCCCCGGAAAAAGCCCAAAATGGACCCCTCAGCCAAGCCCAGTGCGAGCCAGAGCCCGGAGAAGAGCGCGGCTGGCGGCGGCGGCGCAGGCGGCGGTGCGGGCGGCGCCAAGACCTCCAAAGGCTCGAGTAAGAAATGCGGCAAGCTCAAGGCCCCCGCGGCCGCCGGCGCCAAGCCTGGAGCGGGCAAGGCGGCCCAGCCTGGGGACTACGGCGGCGCGGGCGACGACTACGTGCTCGGCAACCTGCGCGTGAGCGGCGCGGGCGGCGGCGGCGCAGGCAAGACGGTCAAGTGCGTCTTTCTTGACGAGGACGACGAGGACGACGAAGACGACGACGAATTGCAGCTGCAGATAAAGCAAGAGCCAGACGAGGAGGACGAAGAGCCGCCGCACCAGCAGCTTTTGCAACCCCCGGGCCAGCAGCCTTCGCAGCTGTTGAGACGCTACAACGTCGCCAAGGTGCCCGCCAGCCCCACGCTGAGCAGCTCGGCCGAGTCCCCCGAGGGCGCGAGCCTGTACGACGAGGTGCGGGCCGGCGCGACCTCCGGTGCCGGCGGCGGCAGCCGTCTCTACTACAGCTTCAAGAACATCACCAAGCAGCACCCGCCGCCGCTAGCGCAGCCTGCGCTGTCGCCCGCGTCTTCGCGCTCCGTCTCCACCTCCTCCTCCTCGTCCAGCAGCAGCAGCGGCAGTAGCAGTAGCAGCGGCGGCGAGGACGCCGACGACCTGATGTTCGACCTGAGCTTGAATTTCTCCCAAAGCGCGCACAGCGCCAGCGAGCAGCAGCTGGGGGCCGGCGCGGCGGCCGGGAACCTGTCCCTGTCGCTGGTGGATAAGGATTTGGATTCATTCAGCGAGGGCAGCCTGGGCTCCCACTTCGAGTTCCCCGACTACTGCACGCCGGAGCTGAGCGAGATGATCGCGGGGGACTGGCTGGAGGCGAACTTCTCCGACCTGGTGTTCACGTATTGAAAGGGGCGCCCCGCTTCTCGCTCTTTCTCTCGGCGGGTGCAGAGCAGGGTTCCTTGGGAGGAAGTCGTGGCGGTCATGATGATAATGGTGTTGATGGTGGTGGTAGGGTGGAGGGGAGAGAAGATGCTGATGATATTTGATAAGATGTCGTGACGCAAAGAAATTGGAAAAGATGATGAAAATTTTGGTGGAGTTAAAGTGAAATGAGTAGTTTTAAAACATTTTTCTTGTCCTTTTTTTTGTCCCCCCCTCCCTTCCTTATCGTGTCTCAAGGTAGTTGCATACCTAGTCTGGAGTTGTGATTTTTTTGTTCCCCCTCAAAATGTGTTTTTGTAATTAACTATTTCTTTTTCCTGAAATTCGTGATTGCAACAAAGGCGGAGGGGGCGGGGCGGGGGAGGGGAGGCAGCACCCGCTCCGGAAGGCGCTGTTTGAAGCTTTGTTGGTCTTTGAAGTCTGGAAGACGTCTGCAGAGGACCCTTTTGGCAGCACAACTGTTACTCTAGGGAGTTGGTGGAGATTTTTTTTCTTAAGAGATCTTAAAGAACTGGTGATTTTTTTTTTTTTTAACAAGAAAAGGGACCATTGCAACTTTTTAATTTAATTTTATTTTTTTGGAGGGAGAAAACTGATGTCTTCTATGCATCCGATTCTTAACAAAACTGCAGGGAGCTTGAAAAAATGCAGACTGTACAAACGCTTACAAAAAAAACTGTGAACTGACTTAAGATCAGAGTTTACTTTTCAGATCAAATTGTTTATGGTTTTACAAATGTGATTTCTACTTGCCAACTTTTTTTTTGTAACTCGTTCCCTTATACCTCCTTGATTGAATACTAGACAGCCTAGACCTCAGTACAAAAGGTATTGAAACATTTTTGATACATAACAGACCTCAGTCTTTTTTAAAAATTAATATATTTTCAGGCGTATTTTTGTACAGTGAAAAGGGAACATTCTTGCTGTGTTTTTTCAGTGAGACTTTCAGGCACTTCTTCCCTTTTGATTTCTTTTTTCCTCTGTTTTTAGCATGCAAGTATGTTGGTACGTTATGTCCTGGTTTAAAAAGGATTAAAATTTTTAAATAATCCTTGCATCTAAAGGCCTTGTGGTTTAAAAAAAAAAAGCAAACTTTTTTTTGTACAGCTATAGTAGAGATTTGTTCAATATTTGTAGGTAAAGATTTATTGAAAATGGTGATATAGACCTCAGAGCTGTTATCTTAGTTTAAAGATTGTATATGTACTGTACTATATAGTAGGACTTTATGTATCTCATACGCTGTGATGTGGATGGGGCCCCAGATGGAAGGTTTGAAACTGGATTCTCGATTTTTAGCAAAAAGAAAAAAAGGCACATAGTTTAAAAAAGTTTCTCATTTTGTGCAATATAATCTAAATAAAGTACAGACCATCTGCATACTTTGTAGCAAATGGTGGCAAAGCAGACTCAATGCACTGTCGACATCATTGCCTGTTTTTTTTTGTTTTTGTTTTTGTTTTTGTTTTTTTGTGCTGGAAGTCTGTATCTTGACAATTTTAATAAATCAGCTGGAACTGATAGAAACTTGCATGGCCAATAGTCTCTCTAGAAGTCAAACTGGAGGTCCTGTTGTAGCAGCTCATTCGGTCCTGAGGCCGTTGTGTGGTGGTGGGGGGCGGCGGAAGGGAATTCCACATTTTCGGGGGGTTAAGGTCAGCGGCAGTGAAAAGTGCTCAGTTGGCAGGCAGGTTTCTTTCTCCTCCTCCGCTAGCTGTGAAACTAGGGTACAGTATTCTTTCTCTCTGCCTTCCCGGTCCATCCTCCCCACTTCCTTTCTCACCTCCTCCTCCTCCCCCACCCACCTTAGCAGGCGGGCCGCGCCGAGAGGCTCGGGAAGGTGGCCGGGGAGGGGCGGCCATCTCGCGCGGTCGGGGTCCTGCGCTCGCCGGGCTTGGCGGGCCGCGCGTACCGGCTGTGCTTTGCTGTGACAGCCTCCACGGGCAGGGAGCACGCCTGTCCGCTCCTCTTCTCAGCCGGTGGAGACAGCCGTTTCCAGTTTTGAATTTTTGCCT
The DNA here is from genome assembly GCA_963573935.1 of Arctocebus calabarensis. Classification (NCBI taxonomy): domain Eukaryota; kingdom Metazoa; phylum Chordata; class Mammalia; order Primates; family Lorisidae; genus Arctocebus; species Arctocebus calabarensis. The sequence goes on from CAUYON010094834.1 coordinate 9,779, forward strand.
TATTTCCCTTTTTTGGTTTTGTTTTGTTTTTTTGTTGTTTTTAACGCTGCATCTTCGCGAGTTCGCAGAGGTAGATGGTAGGAGAAAAGCGGCTTAGTTTTTGACCTGTAGCGGCGAAGGGGAAAAGAAAGGGAGGCAGGGGAGAGGTTGTCGGTGTCTGTCCCTCGTCCCCCGGGGCTGTGGGACGCGGAGAGCTCAGCCCGCCAGGAGGATGGGGGACGGCTCGGGCCGGGGGAGCGCTAGGACTGAGGCTGTGAGCAGGAGGGAGGCGGCCTAGGGCGGCCAGAGGAACATGCCACCGTGCGCCCTGAGACGCGGCCTCCAGGGGGCCAAAGCAGGCCGCGCCACCGGTTGTGGGGCGAAGGCACGGGGGTGGCGAGGCAGAGCCCCTCCTCCCCGCGCCTGGCTTTCCTGGTCTCGCCATCGCGTGCGCCCGCCTGGGCGCACCAGGCCCTGGAGACCGGGTGGGCAGGGAGCTGCAGGGTGGGTGGAAGAGAGCAAATCCCGGGGGGAGGCGGCTGCGCACCCGCGCCCTGCAGGCCCTGGAGGGCCCTCGGCGCGGCCAGCTCGGGGCTGCCCCGGAGCCAGCTTCCAGGCGGGCGGCGGCCAAGGCGGTTGCACATCTTGATTGTTCTGCCTCCTTGAGGCGCGGGCGCGACTCCTCGGCGCGCGCTCACCGCCCAGTGGGGACCATTTGTCCGTCCACGCCCCATGTTTCCAGCCCCAGCCTGTGTGCCCTAGCCCTCGCGGCAGGCCCTGGCTGCGGGCGCGCTCCCCCCTTTGGGGTCTTCTCCGCCTTTTCCCGGGGGGCCGAGTGGAGGGAGGCGGGGAGGCCGGTGGGGCCCCAGTGCGCCAAGCTCCGAGCTCAGCTCCCTGGGCTGCAGCGCCGCGGTGGAGGAGTGTTCAGTGGCTAATTGAAACTCAGTGCAAAATTGCCAGGGCTTTTTTACCTACTGAAATGGTTTACCAAGGCTGGGCCTTCCATTTTTACTGAGATTTTGGCGAGAGCAGCGCCAGACTCCACGCGGTAACACGAGCAGCTAGGCCAAGCGGCCCCCGCGCCCCTCCTGCCTCCCCGCCCCCTCCCCTGAGAGCTCGGGCTCCCCGCCCCTCCGTCCCCGAGCCAGCCTCCACCCCAGCCCGCACCCCTGGATGCGAAGCCGGCGAGCTTCTGCAGGAGGACATTTCTTCCCTGCGGCTTCTTTCGATGAACCATCAGATTTCAGGAGTACACTTGGGAAAAGGGCTGATGGCGTTAACCAGGTTCTCAATCTAGAACTGGATTTCTGGAGCCGTTGACTCCCCTCATCCCCGTGATAAGACTAATGTAGTCGTTGGTCGGACATTGATTTTCGCCACGAATCACTGAACCAGCGGTTTACACTGACAGTTTCTCTGAGCTGGTGATTTTGCGTGGCGGCCCTGTACTGCGGTTTTAACAACTTGTTGAGAACACAAACCCATTTTATGAAGGCTGATTCTATGTACTTCGAAAACCCGAAAACTTTGCATGTATTTTATGTTTTAATTATAGATGAACCTTGGACATTTTCTGTGGTAAGGTAGAAATTTTAAGTCAATTAGTAATTGGCGTCAGAATGGAGAGTCGTGATGTTAAAAAAAAAAAGCCATATGGCCTAACTTCTTGATAGAAATAAGAGAAAAGTAGTTGGTTGGCGAACTGAATTGAAAACCTGTTAGAACTCAGGTCAGGCGCTTCAATGTGCTTTTAAAAATATTTAAGGCTGTTTTGACGAATGCATTGTGAAAATCATTCTTAACGAATTCTTTATCGAATGTCTAAAACATAATATAATACACAAGATATTCTTGCCACTGGATAGTCTTCAATAAAAGTTTGATTTTTTTTTCGATCTCTTAAATAAGTCTTATTTTTAGCTAAGCATTGAGAGAATATCTTAAAATGGTAACAGGGGGGTGGGTGTGGGCGTTGTGTGCACGGCAGCCTAGCCAGTGGGGGTCCTACTGTTTATAACTAGTTCACAGACTCTGATGGCATTTTGGTAAGATTTACATCTTTTAAGAACTTGAACCAGCATTCTCTTATTAATCCTTTAAACTGTGGAAATAATTTCCAGTTCTTACACTCTGATGCATCCTTTTTATTAAAAAAATGCTAATAAAAGGCAGTGTACTTAAACTGTGCTTTGCAAATATTATGTATGTTATGAATGGCTACAGACAGTGGGCAAGTTATTTGTAGAATGATTATCCTTTAGCTAGGAAAAAAAAATCATTGCAACTCTTGGGCTGAGATGTTTCTTTTTAATGTTAATCAAGGGGAAGTGATTAAATATGCATGCATGTAGCAGTCAGGACGATTTAGTTGTTTTTTCTTGAAAGAAAAAAGACTCAAAAGGCAAGACTTATTTTCCTCTTCTCTGGGAATTGAAACTGTAATCATCTGTTACTAGGATAGTACAAGAAATTTGCATTTGTTTTTTCACTTCAGAATTTAAATGGCTTGCCCAAGGAATCTGAGAAATGAAGCAAATAAGTTGCTCTATTTTAAAGTAGTCATTCAGTATAAATATATTATATCGATCTTAACTTTTTTATTCTCTGATATGATTAATAGTATGTATATTCTTACTTTTCTTCTAATGGGCATATGTATCCTTGTGGACACTTTGGAGAGAGGTTTTCTTAGACTCTCCCATTTATAGAATCTTTATACTCTTTTACTGTGTGGTTCCCTGCTTTTAACAGATTTCTGAGGCAAATATATTTGTGCTTTTTTCTTACGTAGGAAGACCAGCGAAATAGTTTACTGAGTTGTCAATTTTATCAGTAGATAAGAAACTTTCTTTATTACCGTTTCAGGGAAGATTTTTTCAGGATATTTCTCAGTTATTCTAAGGGCCAAATTTTATAAAATTTCCATAAGGAATGTCAGTTTCCAATACCCTTTGTATAGCCTAAGCCTGTGAGGTTGACAAGAATGAGCCTTACATGTCCTTACACAGGAATTTACAAGTTTCCAAAGTAACCGTCTCCATGTAACTCTTCACTTGCTTTTCTGCGATTTGGCTTTTATTTTCATTATTGGTTCTTTTTCACTGTTCATTCTATTTGATTTATTTGACCACATCCTCTTTCTTTTGGTTATCTGGAAAATTCTGCTCTTTGATAACAGCTCAGGTTTTTTGTTTGTTTTTTTTTTTTCTTAATGTTTTGTTTTGGGTTTTGCCCTTTCTGTGGAGCCTGCATTTTCAACCATAATAAAGATTAAACAAAATTTATGAAACTGAGCTTTCTTCCATTTTACTTACTGCTGGCTTTTTTTCTCCCATCTTACCGTATCTTTTTTTTTTAATTGTATTTTTTTAGCACTACCTATATCCATTAGCTGCCTAATTAGTTTTTATCTATTCCATGTGGATGCAGTGAGTTTATAAGAGAATTTCACAAACAAGTAGTTTTTTAGTGAACTTAAACAGAATTTTAAAGGAGACCTATTTTTATACTCAATAAAAGCACAAAAGTGCAGAAAGTATAAAATGGCTTACAAAGGGAAACATAAGTTCATAATGTTCCATGTATAAAAGTAATAATTTTATTGGGGAGAGATATTCTTCAAGATCAGTACCTCTGCCAGTGCACAGATAGGACTGTTTTAAAGGAATTGGGAACTTCTGGTTGCCTTCAGTTGCAAACAGACAACTTCTCCAAGGAGAAACAAACCAACACAAGCAATATGGTACAGCAGAGGTGTGGTTTCCAATGAGCAATTGGTGAATTAAAGCAACCTGGATGTGCATCTGTGGAGGCTCTGGCTCACTGTTTGATCAAACTTCTTTTATGTAGTCAAGTAGACTTGATTTTTTTCTGCTGTGAAACATGACAAAGTAAAGCAATATGACACAAATCTTTAAAAAATGCATAAAAGATAGGATTTCCTCTAGGCTCCTCCTAGATTTTTTTAAAATATGACACTTAATGTTATTTTCTTAGACATGTTGCATTCCTCCTTCAAGAAAGGAACAACTGGAAATAATATACTATATAAAGAATTTTGATCAAATAGATAGTGACAAAGGGCCCTCTGTCACGTTTTTCCTTCATCCAGCTTTTGTTCAAAAACAGTAGGCCTCCTCCCTTGAATCACGTGGGGGCCAACAGTAGGCGCCACTCTCATTCCTAACTCATTTTGTCTACTTTTACTCTTGTACATATGTTGTGGGTTTAAGAGTCTTTTGCATTTGTTCCGTGACACCCCTTTTGAATGGACTGTTTTAAAAGGGAGGCCTATGTTTCCAGGGTAGGACTCCTAGTGGTTATGGCATCCCACAATGCTTCGTGATGGCCACAAGGACAGAACCACCTGATGTTTTGGAGCAGTTTTCAGCATGACACTGTTAGCAAGTGCGTATTTTCCGAGGCCACATGAAACTTACTTTCTTAGCCACTCCAGGTTTGGGTGCAGAAAAGCTGAAAAACCCTTTTGTGTAGAAGTCTGAGTGGTTTGTGGGGGGGACCGTTTTTTAGAGTTTGCATGCCAGCGCACTGAGCTATCGCTGTCACACAGAGAGAGGGGAAAGCTACCTGCAGCGGTGTGCTGGAGGATGAGGTGTTTGATAGCACTAGGGGGAGAAAATGCATGGCAAAGTTTCGTCTTCTGTAGACTATCTAGCATGCAGAGTTTAGTGTGTTGAAACAGTGTATGACATTGCTGTATCAAAGTTGTAAAATTAAGCATTATTTATTGAAAACTATGTATTTTTTTGTAAAAACCTGATCACATAGAAAATATCAGTGGCTTGTGCTTGTGCTTCAATGGAACCAGCTTCTTGCCCCACCCTCCTTGGTATGCAGTGTTAACGCTCAGGGTTGAAAATAGTACACTCCAATGTCTCTTTTGCAAGAGTTTTTCACAGAGGAATACATTTGTTCAAAAGACTCTAATAAAATTGTGTGATCAATCTTCACTTGTGGTTTTTATGTGACTTTCTTCCAGTTTTACATTTGATAACTGCTGTTTAATTCCTTAAAGTATTGTCTCAAAACTGATATTACAGGACAGGCTTGAAAAGTCCCGGTGTCTCAGCACCCCAACACCTCATCTGGGCAGGTGAGAGACCCCCTGACTATTGGAATGAGCATGGTGGTCACGTCTTGATATAGTAAACTGGCCGGTAGGGTGAATAAACCATAGATAGAGGGATAGATCAACATATTTTGTCAGAAATGTGTGAAGTAGAAAACGGAAAAAATCAGGAGCAGCTGCTGCTGTTGAATTCAATGCCAGCAAACTCCATGCCTCTGTGTCTTTTTTTTTTCTATAAACAATTTACAGTGTAAATGTATTTTGACATAGAAATCATGCTGTGTTGAGATTCTTGATATGAAATGCTTTTATGAAAGCCTGTAAGAGTGATCCTTGAAATTATTATCAGATTTTTTAAAAGATGTGTTTACATGGTGAGTGTTTGTTGTATATTAAATTTGCTTTTGTAGAAAACGTTTGTGTTGTGTATGTAACAAATTCCAAAGTGCACAATTAACACAACCTTGCTCAGCTTCTTGGTTACACCAATTTCTACAACACAACAAGGGACAATATCAGACCTATCTGTGGCAAATTTTTCTAACTATTATGTAATATATTCAACGTTTGCATTTCATTCCTAAATATTTTAGAATGTCTAACACCTTGGTAGGATTTTTTTTTTTAATTTATATTTTGAAGGAAGGAAAAAACAGACCCTGTGTAATTTTCGTCTACTAAAAGAAGTTCTTTGCAGTTAATAGTAAAAGATTATCAATATGTTTCCAATTACTTTTTGGAACCAATTGTTCTGTTTACTATGTGCATTTTAGTGATTTTTTAAAAAGAAATAGAAATTATTTTTAATTCAATAGTTACTTGTATTGGCATCTTTGGTTAAAACATCACTGACAGTATTTTCAAGAAAACATAAAATAGGAAAACATGTACTGACTTTCTCCCAGTAAATCTAGAAATGCAAGGAGGAGGGACCACATCCTTCCCTTCACTGCTTGTCTGTAAAATGCCATAAAGAGTCCACCGCCACACAATGTCTTCATCCAAATATAGATGGTAATAGTCCTGCCAGAAGGGGAAAAATTGTTTCTATTTAGATGTTTTCATGAAACCAGTAGCTTGATGGACTTGAAAAAAATTGAGTCCTGATTTTGAGATTGGTCAAAACATACAATTTCATTTAAAATATCGTTCCTCTGATTTTTGAGAATAGTGGGATGAGGAGAGCCTGACAGAGCGGCTCATTTTGCCATTATGTTTTTTCACCTAATAGGACTGAATTGCAAAGTAGAAATTTTGTGATCTATCATCACACAGGCAATTGGAGCTAATAATAGATAGCGCATGAGGCCAGGTAGGATTTTTGACCCTTCAGATTTCCTGCTTTAGTAAAATGCCCAAGTTCTGCCCAGTGCACCCTCGCTGGTGACTACCCTCTGTCGCTTGCTCCTAACCTATGACTCACTTGGTCTATTCCAAAAGTTACGCTAGACCAGCCCTCAGAGTCCTCTGACCTAGACGTATGGCACAGAAACAGGCCTAGGGATCAGCAAGAGTTGGGTTGAAAGGCCATGAGGAAATCCGACATGAGGTGGTCAGAAATCAGAGGAAAACTGAGAGACCAGAGAAATCATGAGTGGGAGGCCTGCAGGGAGGACTCAGGAGTGTCTTCTGCTCCTGTTTAAGGGGTTTCCTATACCCCACTCTGGTGAGGTACTGGAAAGCCTATCTAATAGATATGTGGCTATTTTTCTTTACTAACAAAAACTTATTTTTGGTTTAAATGGCAATACAACCAGCCAAAAATGTACATTCCCTTGCCTCCCTTTCACAGGGAGCAACCACACATGCGTCAAGGGACAGTCAGTGAGATGCTGGTGAAAGTTGTTCAGTGAGACCTCCAGGAAAACGCTTTGGCAGGGATACATAGTGAGTATTTGCCTTCATGCATGTTTCTTTCTTCCATCTGGGATATAGATGTGATGGCTTGAGCTGCAGGTGTGATCTTGTGATCAGGAGAAAGGAAAAAGGAATTCCAGAGTCCTTGACCAGCCATGGCAGCCTTGGGCTGCTGAATCATTGCTAACTGCTCCTCTGTGTTTCGGTAAGTGACAGTTACTCAGATTTTCTCTTAAATGTGGCCAAACCAAAATCATAATAAGCCCCTATTTGGCGGGGATTGAAGGAATTTAAGATTCATTTATCCCACTGAGTAGAACTACGAAAACTTTAAACAGCTGAAGAGTGGGGGGTGGTGCCTGTGGCTCAGCGAGTAGGGCGCCGGCCCCATATACGGAAAGTGGTGGGTTCAAACCCAGCCTTGGCCGAACTGCAAAAACAGAAAAATAGCTGGGCCTTGTGGTGGGCGCCTGTAGTCCCAGCTACTTGGGAGGCTGAGGCAGGAGAATCTCCGAAGCCCAGGAGTTGGAGGTTGCTGTGAGCTGTGGGACGCCATGGCACTCTACCGAGGGTGATAAAGTGAGACTCTCTCTCTACAAAAAAAAAAAAAAAAAAAAAACAGCTGAAGAGTGAAAAGGATGTATTAAATGTTGGGAAATACATGGAAAGTGTTTAGTAAAGCTCACAAAATTTGAAAGAAATGTCAAAAAAAGGTAAAGAGAAAAAGAAAATGTTAAGAACTGTTACAAATAGGATATCAGATTTTTGCTTGAATTTTAAGTTTATTTTTAAGAAGTATTTTCATACTGGGGGGCAAAGTGGCTCATGCCTGTAATCCTAGCACTGTGGGAGGCTGAGGTGGTGGATTGCCTGAATTTAGGTGGTTAAGACAGCCTGAGCAAGAGCAAGACTCCATCTCTAAAAATGGCCAGGCATTGTGGCAACCACCTGTAGTTCCAGCAAGATCACTGGAGCCCAAGAGTTTGAGGTTACTGTGAACTATGATGTCACAGCACTCTACCAAGGGTGACAAAGTGAGACTCTGTCTCAAATTAAAAAACAAAAAAAGAAGTATTTTCATCAAGCCCGGTGTGATGGCTCACACAGGTAGTCCTAGCACTTTGGGAACCTGAGGCAGGTGGATCATTTGAGCTTAGGAGTTCGATACCAGCCTGAGCAAGAGTGAGGCTCTGTCTCTACTAAAAATAGAAAAACTAGCTAGGCATGGTGGTGGGTACCTATAGTCCCAACTACTCAAGAGGCTGAGGCAAGGGAATTGCTTGAGATCAAGAGTTTGAGGGTGCTGTGGGTTATGATGCCACGGCACTCTACCTATATATATATATATATTTTTTTTTTTTGAGAAAGAGGAAGACTCTTTCTCAATATATATATATAAAATATTTCCATAAAAACATATTTGAGACTTGCCGTATGTGTGTAGAGGCTTTCAACCTCATAGTGATATAAGATCTGTCCTTGTTTTCATATCTTAAACTTTTTGCCCCTCCTTTACTAATAAACACCTCTGCTAGGTGCTGGGGTCCAGGCTAGGACCTTCCATCCTGCCAGGTGAGACTAGGTTTCTCTTGATTCACTGACTGCTGTTCTTAAAACAAAGAGGTGTGCAGGTACTATTTATTCCTATTTTCTTCCTAACATTTAAAATTTTGGTTTTCTAACACATAGAATATTACAAGCAACATATGCATAGAAGGGGTAAATTCAGAACCTAAAGAAGTCGTCAGCAGTGCACACACACGCACACGGGATGAGCAAGGAAGCTATAAAAAGCAAACAAAAAGCTCACGAGCCTGGGATCATTTAGTATAAGGATAAACAGCTCCACTCAAATGGTTCCTGAGAGCATCCTCAGTGTTATTATACCATGTAACGAAAATCAGTGTTTATGCTAGTGACACCAAGTCAAAAGAAAAAGCTTAAATTGAGTTTATTAAGGTCTACTTAAGAAGGCAGAAGTGTGTGGAATCTTTTTTCTTTCCCTCCCCTCTGCTTTCATCCCTTCCTTCCTCCTTTCCTTCTCTCTCTCTCTCTCTCTTTCTCTCTCTCTCCTTTTACACAAGGCCTTGCTCTAGCACCCAGGCTAGCGTGGCACAGCCTTGTTCACAGCTTCAACTTTGTGTGTTGTGAGCCACCAAGCCCCACTTATTTTTTCTATTTTTAGTTGAGTCGGGTCTCTTCCAGGGAGCATGGCTGGAAGTGACAGGGACAGCCCTGCTGGGCAGGTGTCCAGGACACGGCATGGAGCAGGATGGGGCTGAGAATGTCAGAGTCTGCTGGTCCTGAGGCCAGGGACCGCAGGCACTCCTCCAGGGCACCTGACAGGGCAGAGGGAAGTGGCAAAAGGATGCTTTCAAAGTGAGGGGAAATAGGGAATTTTAGTGTGTTTGGATTAATGGAAAGAGAAAGTGAGTGTTGGGAAAAAGAAGCAATGTGGTTTGCACATGTGACTGCCCTGCAGATGTGATGTTGCAGGAGGCCCCACAATTGGTGAGCCGCTCTCCAAAGAGGAAGCCTGGTCAGTTCTGGAGAAGAGACTGTCATTGTTTTCCTTGTTAGGAAATACAGGAGAAATTTAGTTTAGTGAGGAGTAGGAGACCTCTTCTGGGATGTGACATTCAGCCTGTGGGCACTTGGAGGTTGTCGTTCATGTGAATAACAAATAGGATTTCTGAAAATCAGTGGGAAAATAGTGCAGCAGCAGCTCACAATTACTGCCATGAACTTGCCCCAGCTATCAACAGCGTATCAGGGATGTTTGGACACTTCGGGGGGCTCTAGAGACAGGATGAGCTAAGGGTCAAATGGTGCTGAGCATCCGTCATAAGGAACTCACAGGGCACTGTGATTCCTAAAACAAGTCAGTCATCTCCAAACTGCCCACACCTCTGTACACAGAGAAATTATATTCTAGTGCAGGGGTCTCTCTAAAATCCTCAGAATTGTGCAGAATCATCTATAGGAATGAAGAAAACAAACAACCACGCTTTATTTGTACTTATTTTCTAGTTTAAAAAAATAAAGCAATTATCTTTTATTCCAATTTAATGATTAGATTAACAGTTGTGCATGCATATCACTTTTAAAATAACACCTATATATTAAGGAAGCTAATTTAGAAAATTTAATGGATAGAATTGCCTGATGAGACCAGATTGAAGACCTCTGTTCTAGAATAGAGAGGAGATTATATTACATTGAAAGGGATAGTGTATGAAGAACTAAAAGAATGGCTTCCAATTGTGCTGGGCAGCCAGTTCAGCTGTGCTGTGTTAGATAACTTGATTTGTCTCTCTGGTCCTCTTGTCTTCTCACGCATAAGTCACTTGGTGAAATCACATCCATCATATGTGATTTCTTTCAGTTTGAATAAAGAACATACTGAGCTACATTTACTTGTTCCCAGAGTGTCAGCTTACACAGGGCAGTGCCCGTGGTCTGTGGGAGCTGGGACAGGCAACCTTAACTGTAGACACTTGCATTCCAAACATTTAAAGCTCGGTAGCCACCAGCCCACACATTTGGTTTGGAGAGTTTGTGATTTCGAAGTCCCTGGTTCCTCAGCTCCCAGAGAGAACTATTGCAGTGGGGAAAAGAAAGCAATTATCTTCCATGCCAGCAAATTCTCACCCTTCAATGTGTCATAATTTTTTTTAATTTTTTACATTGCTATGTTAGTTCACAAACTTCTCTAACTGAGAAAGTATAAAAAATTACTGTATTAAGAAGATACCAGGCTCGGTGCCTATGGGTCAAGTGGCTAAGGCACCAGCCACGTACACCTGAACTGGCGGGTTCGAATCCAGCCCGGGACCAGCCAAACAACAATGACGGCTGCAACCAAAAAATAGCCAGGCATTGTGGCGGGCGCCTGTGGTCCCAGTTACTTGGGAGGCAGAGGCAGGAGACTCACTTGAGCCCAGGAGTTGGAGGTTGCTGTGATCCAGGGTGATAGCTTGAAGCTTTGTCTCAAAAGAAAAAAAAAAAAAGAAAAGAAAATACCATAAAATTTCATGAAACAGGAATCTGATTTCCAAACATACTAAACAAACATCACAATCACACAATCAAAAACGCAGATTTCTGTGCCGACTTCCCAGAATACAGATCCCGAGTGTTTGAAATCAAGACTATTTACAATTTTAATTAGTGCATCCAGCTTACTGGGCCACAGGTCAGTTTCTGCAACCCAAGTCCCTAAATTTGCAAGGGAATAACATAAACATGATTTTTTTTTTTTGTCAAAAATCAGTTTCTTTCTTTGGGCCAAGAAGTTTCTTTTAAAAAACATATCTACACACCCTGTTCTTCTCCATTTATAGCTGTGTTATGTCTCATTCTACAAAAGGTTGTTTGAGGAGCATTGGGCGCTGCTGACCACAGGGATGGAAAAAGGTGACTGCCCTGGGGGGTTGTAGCCAGCCAGCCAGACTTGAGCTTGAGGGGCAAATATGCCCTGAGCACTGGGGCTGAGCTGGACACACGGCCGCCCAAAGGGGGAGGCAGGCAAGATGCCAGAGTCTGGGACAGGTGCAGAATGAAGAGACAGAGAGGTGGGCAGAGTTGGAGACAAAGAACAAGGCCCAGGCCATAGGGCCGGGGCGAAGGCAGCCAGGACATCCATGCTGGTTGAGTCTTTGGCCTTGCTCTGGCCCGGGACTCTTGTGCCTTGAGTTGGATCCCTGTTTTTAAACGTCTTTTTCTTTTTCTTTTTTTTTTTTTTTTTTTGAGACAGAGCCTCAAGCTGTCATCCTGGATAGGGTGCTATGACATCAGAGCTCACAGCAACCTCCAATTCCTGGGCTCAAGCAAGTCTCCTGCCTCCGCCTCCCAAGTAACTGGGACTACAGGTGCCCACCACAATGCCTGGCTATTTTTTGGTTGTAGTTGTCATTGTTGTTTGGTGGGCCCGGGCTGGATTTGAACCCGCAGCTCAGGTGTACGTGGTTGGCACCTCAGCCTGTTGAGCCACAGGCGCCGAGCTTAAGCTTCTTTTTCTTGATGGCCCCGGTGATCAGACCTGGGAGCCACATTGTACAGCTGTGGTCTGAGAGTTGGTGTAAAACAAATCATATTCAGTCCACACCTGGATTCTCCATCGCTGGCTCCCTGAGTGACTGCTTTTGCAGGGGAGTGTGGAGCAAACAAAGAAAAATGAGAAGCTGTATAGGCCTGTGGATAATGTGAGCAATTCTGAATGTTTAATGTTGTTCTGAGACTGAAATAGATCTCTCAGCCCATTTTCTCATCTGCAAAGTGGGCGATAGGCCTGCGTGTGCCAGGCCCCCAGGCTGCTCAGTGGGCAGTGAGTGTGTGTTTCAATAAGGGCCAAGTATTCATGTCACTCAGGCTTTGTGTGAACTTCTACCCACCTGTGAAATAGGGATCATAATCCTTGTTTCATAAGGGTGTTCCCTTGCTTAATTAACTAACATTTGTTAAGCTTTTTGAGACCTACTGACTTAAATGAACTCTATTATTAAATCTGGCCGAGTGTGATATGTAGCCCAAGAACTCGGTGCTCAAGGAAAGACAAGAATGTGGAAACCAGTCTGGGACAGATGCTGTATCCTGTGCTCTAACATGTAAAGTAAAACAGCAGGTGGAGACGGTTCTCCAAGAGATGGCAAAGAATAAAATAAAAAAGACAACTGCCATATCATTGTCAGAAATGGATTAAAAACAAAACAAAAGGAAACAAGAAATCCAGCTCCTGTGTAAATGCATTAATTCTGGGGAATTCTTCACTCCAGAATGTGACTGACTGCCGGTGAGAGACTTCCCAGAAGCCCAGAATCAGAATGGCAATGCAGACACATGCAGGAGACAAGAACAGGAGGAGCTGGTGGTGGGCAGCAGAATGACTTAGCATGCTAGTGAGAGGCTATATGACAGTCACTATGGAGTTTACATACTTCTGATAGAAAAAAAAAAAAAAAAGGAAAGCACATGCATTTCCCACAAGAGGCTGTCATAGAACAAGAACTGTGGCTTCAGAAGAACCAAAGAGCACGTGGGTCATGATCAAGTCCATGGTCAACTGGAACTTTTCTTTTGTTCTTGTTGAGACACAGTGCCTCCTATGCCCCTGAGCAGAGTGCAGTGGGAGTGGTAGCTCACTGCAACCTCTGACTCGTGCTGTGGGCATCCTGCTGCCTCAGCCTCCAGAAGCCTCTGGAATTACAGGTGCTTGCCGCGGCGCCCGGCTGGGTTTTTCCATTTTTTTCATGAGTTGGGGTCTCACTTTCACTCAGGTGAGTCTTGAACTCCTGAGCTCAAGCAATTCTCCCTCCTCAGCCTCCCACAGTGCTGGGATTACAGGTGTGAGCCACCCACCTGGCTACTGGAACTTTTATACAGTAGAAAGTGTATGAGAAATTGGCCAAGCACAGGGAACACAGTTAACCCTATTACCAGGAAACCCAGAAGAGCGATGTAATCAAGCCCCTTCCTCAAGGACCTCATTACCAAGGGAGATTCTCGCATGGCACCTATGATGGCAGACATTGCACAGCTGACCTGGACAACAGCCTAGGGAAGTAACAAAAGGACATCTCAAGGAGATTGAGGAGGCCACCCAAGTCTTTGTACTGATAGGGGCCCCCAACGCCCTAGTCAAATCCCAATAATATAGCTACTCTTTAAGGCAGCCCCAGGAGAAAGTGTATTAATCAGGATTCCCTTGAGAATCAAAATGAATAGGATGCTTGTGTGTATGAAAGGGGTTCACTGTAAAGGGCTGGCTCTCGTGACAGTGGAGGTTGGCTAGCAAGTCCACACTGATAGAGGAAGATGGCGGGAGAGAGACCTGTTATTTGAGGAAGGGTAAGAATGGGAAAAGGCATTGCCCTGGGAAATGTGGAATTCTGCTTAAGTGAGGTAACGTCATGGAGATATTTCCAAACTTTTTGGACCTGTGGTAACAACTTAAGGAGCACAATATAGGACACTCACTGCTCTGGGATTACAGGGTTCTACAAGGTCCCAAACCATGTCCCCAAACTCAACTTGCTTTTACTTTCACTTAAGAGAGCATTCATTCTGTGATAACGGGCTCTATTGCCCCAGGAATAATCTCCTGCTCTTTTTTGTCCCTTTTTCTTTGTGTGTCCCTTTCTTCATGTGTTCTTCAGAGTCTGGACAGGAAGGATACCATGGAGAGAATCCTTCCCTGGAGACAATCAATATGGTATTTACCAGGTGTGAGGCACCATCCTCTGTGGATTCACATCAAAGATTGTTGGACCCTTACAGAAACCCAGTGAACCGGGACTGCCACTGTCTCCATTTTGCAGAGGAGGACTCAGTAGTTTCTAAAGGTCCCACAGCTGGCAGAGCTGGGGATGGACCCAGGCAGTCCGGCTTCTGAGTTTGTCTTTCTCTCTACCATAGACTGTATCTCATCCATGCCTTTGGACAAAAATTCATCCTTTGATTCTATAATATGAAGAGTTGGGGGATCCAAGATTCTCAGTTTCATCTGTTCCATGAACCTGTCTGTGGTGGGTGATGTGGCCACAATCCAGTATCCATTTCCTACCCACTACGTCATTCTGACCTCTAACTCCTCCTGTCCACACATGTTGAGGGCTGGAGTATTTGAGTCTTACCCAAATTATCAATAGAGCACCATCTGTTTGGTGCAGTGTTGGTCGGAGATAGGCAGACAGTCTGATTCAGGTTAAAGAAAGACACCTGGTCACCCGTGTGGATGGTGATGTGGAAGTTCGAGAAGGCTGGAGTGCCCTCACCCTTTTGTGCCTCAGAGAGGAAGCCAGCCTGAGGCCAAATCTCATGACATAAGTGTTGAAGACATTAGGGCTCAAGGGCAAAACCTGAAAACACGCACTTTTGGACTTGTTAGGTGAACCCATGTGTCTCAGTTGGTTCAGCCAAGTTGGGGTGGTTGTGTTTGCTATTGAGAGAATTGCAATAAACCCTGATGGCTCAACCTGCGGTGATCTCTACTCCCTTTTTACAGTGTTATTGACTACTTAACTCATCACTTATTGGACTCAATCATATGCTACCACTTAGCTTGCATGATGGTCTCAATAGATATTTCAAATCAAAATTATGATTTGTTTTTCAGCAAGATCATAAATGAAGATCTTTGATTCCTTCCAAAATCTGTAATAGTATTTAATTACCAAATGTTGTGACAATGAATTTTGAGGACCTCATAATTCAGTCATGGTGTTTTTATTTAAACAAATCTAGGGTAGAAGTGAAAAGGGGATGAGGTAGACTCTACTTTTATGTGTGCAATTTTAGAATTCAGATGATTCTACTCAAAGGTAAGGACTGGATAAAACTATCACCAGTTGTTAAAGCAGAGTCTTATCATTAGAACGCAGATGAAAACTTGGGCCTGAATTGCTTGGACCAGTTATGCAAATACCAATAAAAGCTATACTATATTAAATACCTTCAATATGCCAAACATCCCATAGGTATTATCATTTTAGACATTTCCCTAGCTTCATGAAACTGGGATTACTTCCATGTACAGAGGGAGCTGTGTAACCTGGCTCACCTGGGCCACCACAGAAAGAGTCGCAGAGCCAGGGCCCAAACCTACATCCCCCTCAGTCCTGGAATGTGCCTTCTGTCTATTTTGGTCATGACAAAAGTTTGGAGATACACAAAAATCAAGAAACTTAAAATCCACATGGACGAAAAGAAATGAAAAGACCAATAAGCCAAATAAGTTGAAATTTTCCCTAGTTAATTAGGAAGGACACTGTCAACCGGGTTTCTTGGACTTGAAATAATGGACGGTAACACAGCTTGTCTCAAAACTTTCATAGAGACCCTCATAGACCACCCTGGCACTTCACGTGCCCTAATTAATAATCTGCCTATTCTGATTGCATTTCCTTCTTTAAATCTTCCTATGGCTGTCATTACGGACACTTATGAGTTTTAAGTCCTTAGGTATCTATAGAAGGAGTGGATGGACTGAGAAATCCCTCATTGCCTCCTCTCATGTTACAAGGGTGTAAGTCCCCAGGGAAAGAGGGCTGAGGTTTGCTTTCTGTCGATGGAGAAGTTACCGCGTGACTTACCTCACTTCTGGAAGAGGCAGGCCTTCAATGTGTGTGGGCAGCATGCTGGCACCTGCCTGCCTCAGCGCTCTGCATCACAGGAAGGAGTGACCATGAACTTTTACAGAAAATATTGGGGAACCCAGATTAGACCCCATTTCTATTTCCAAACCCCAAATACTCACAATGGCTTCTCCTGTACTTCCAAATGGTTGTATCCTTGAAAAATACAAACTAGGTAAAATTGTTCCTGAAGGAGAATTAACAACTGTTATTAGGTAAAAAAAATTGGTAGTTTATTTAGTAGTGTGATATATATCTGGATATGTGTGTGTATGTACATATGTACATATATGTATATATATTTGGTTTTTTTTTTCCTGAGAGATAAGGTTTCAAATAGACTGAGAAGAGAAAGCTCTAGCTGACGAATGGATTGTGGTTCTATTAGCTTTTGGTGTTTTGGGTGGTGGTGGAGATTTTTCTTTTTCTTTATAAAGGCATCTGACAATCTTCAGGATACAAATATATAATGACTCTTATTAGTATATTTAATGCATTTTAGTAGTTTTCTTTAACAAAAAATGCAAAAAACCTTCATTTTATTTGCTAAATGGAGAGCTATTAATATATTAACTAGAGCCATAAATGTACTGTGCCAAAGATAGAAAATTAGCACTGAATACATAATGTAGGTAAATAACAAGGTAAGAAAATATAATGGTTTGCAATAGAAAAGTAAAAGTATTCATGGTCGCCCATATAATTCTATTTGAACTTCCCTAATTATGTCATAGAAAATTGTAAGGAACAGCAGGCCCAGCACTGAGTGGTGATTTGTGCTGTGTCTGACTCTTGCTGCCTTTGAAATATTTGGCTTTACCATTAGCTAGATTCATTTGACTTTACCATTAGCTAGATTCAAAAAATGCTAATAAAATATTTATTAGCTATTACTTTTCTTGACCTATTAGTGGAGTTCACTAATGGACTCAGGCTTTCTAAATGGAAAGTTATATATTTCTTTAGCATCTAAGCCAGTTGCTCTCCTGTATGAAGACCCTGCAGTATTTTTTAACTATAAGCTCAAGTGAGTTTCAAGGTGACATTGGTACTGAGCTGAACGCACTGTCCGAAGCATAGACCCCAGTCACCCAGAGCTCTCAGATGTAAGTAGAAATCAACTCTAGTTAATGAATAGAAAATGAATTTATTGAACAATGGACTCTCCAAGAAGGCCCCAGAACCTGGACTGTAAAGGATGGGGAACATGAAAGTCTAGGCATAGCCTTTACTACGCAAAATAGCCTTGTGGCTAAAACCATCCCCCGGGGCTGCCTCAGCTATGCTGGTGGTGCCACAGCTCGAATCCTGTGTCAGGATTCAATATGGGATGCTCACCCCATCCTTGCAAGTTGTAACTCTCTTGACAATGTGGTATCACTGCACCACCCACCACCAAAGCATTTCTCCCCACTTCTGATGCCGAGTTCTGAATGGCCGCATCTCATTGGTGGGAAACCTTTTTTGCTTCTCCAGTGAGACACTGGCTTTCTCCCTAACCCTCCACCCTCCTAATACTTAAAAAAGAAGAGATTTCCTAAAATAGGAAGCGGACATTGATGATGAGAAAAGTGAAAAGACAAATAGAGAAATGCCACATATGTACAAGTGTGTGTTTGTATGCAACGCAGACATACATGTACTTCATATATTTATGGAATCATATCTACATAATTTATGTTACCATTTCCCAGATTTTTGTATTCATTTTATTTTGTTATTTGTAAAATTAAAATATTTGGAAGCTCTTCTATATTATCTAGAAAAGTTTCACGTACATTATAGAGAATTTTGGAATACGGGAGTTACAACATAAAAAATAAAAAGCATATAGGATTACACCCCGAGCATTCACCACTGTTAAATATTCCTCGGATTCTTCCTCTAAACACAAAAATGCACGTATGCATACCATTTTACAGAATTTGCAGCATGCAAATTATCTTTTCACATCTTCTGTACACAAAGCCTTGTCAGGTTTGTTCACTGCTGTTTCCCCAAAACCTTGTAGAGACCTTGTCACAGAGAGGCACGTAGTAAAAATGGGTTGGCTGATGACACAGATTCTTTCTAGGGCCAGAGTTAGTCCGTTATTAATGAGACATTGAAGAAGGCTTTAGAACTTGTACAGATGAGGGATTGACTGCATTTTTGCTTAAACTGGTTAGCAGCTTGAGTGACTGAGAAAAATGTGAATACAGTGTCTCCCTGTCAAGGTCTTGGCCACAGATGTGACTTTCTGCAAAGAGAAGCATTGCCGAATGCGGTTGTCGATATAAGCCCACCTTAAGTTGGAGTTTGTTTTGTTGAGTCCCTGGAAACATTGAAAATACATGTTCTTGACTAAAGGGGGCATAACCAATTATTTCTTGTGTCTGCAAAGGTCAAATTCACGGTTTCTGATTCTTCACAGGCTGATGTACCCTGAGAAAGCAGTGTGGAGGCCTTTGGTGTAGCGTCTGGAGGCAGCACCCACAAACAGCTGTGGCCCTCATTTCCAGGGGACGGTTTTAGCAACAGGGCTCTTGACCTTGCTCGGCTCAAGGTCATCACAGGTTCAGGGCCTGTGGTTTTCCTTGGCACCTTACATTTTACAACCTTTTAGAAAGACTCAGAGACATACAAGGTCTTATCTGGGCTGTTGGTGGTGGAACTCTCACCTAAAACGAAATGTCCACAGACATAAATTCTCACCTTGAGCTCCCTTCCCAGACAGGTTACAGCTGTGCTTCTCAGGGGCATCCTTATCATAAATGTAAATCCTGGATCATCTTTGAAACCTCATAGTAAATAAGTGTCTTCTTCACATCAACTATAAATTATATTCATCCTTTTTTATGATTGCATTTCTCCTAAGTGTGTTAACAAACCAAAACATGATTTTATCAATTATACATTGTTCTAAATGTCTGTGGTTCAAGCATAAAAGTATAAGCTTGCGCTACAGCAAGCCTTATTGTCACTGGCAGGGAATACAGGCTCTTCTAGGGCTAGCGGGTGCAGGTATTCTGTAGGTATCAGCATGAAGCCATTCTGGTCGAATTCTGTTAAAAAGCATCTCTCTATAAAACTTGTGTTATGTGGCTAGAATAGGAAAAAGCTTAAGCATATTATGTGAATCTTTTGAAATCATTCTTAAAAAACAATTAGTAATATCATCGACCCAGGGTGACATAGAGTCTGTCTCAAAAAAGAAAAATAAAAAATTGGTAATATCAAAAACTTATTGTACAATATTAGGTGACATTCGACCAAAGCCCCCAAAAGGGCGGGTCCAAGCCATGAAGATAGTTGGTGAAAGAACCAGGGAAAGGGAACAGTCGATGTGAGGGCCCTGAGCGCTGGGCTTATATGAGGGAGAGCGAGAACGGCTTTGCGACTGGAAGTGGTAAAAGAGAAGGTAGGATGGTGCCTTAAAGGAATCCAAAAAACAGCAAGGAATGGCCTTGAGGAAGGAGACAGAAAAACTGCGCAACAGGTACATAAGAACAGAGCAAAATCATCATTTAAAGACTGTTGTAGGTCCAAATCGCCCACACATCCAGTCCCTCTCTGGGGGTCTCTTTAGTCTGTGCAGTACAGTAGTTGATATCTGTATGGTAGCCCTAAATTATTAGCACAAGTTTCTATTGAAATTCACCACTCAGGTTAATTCCAAAAGCATTTATTAAGCCCTTAGTAGGTGTGAGATGTTACATCAGACGCTGGGAATGTGAAGAGCAGTTTAGCTTCCTCGTCCTCTCAGAGTTCTAGAGAGATGTGTAGATGGCCGTTCGCCCTGACTAAGAAAACTACAAAATGCTTTTTGTATTTAAGAAGGTCTCTATCTAAAATGATTTCACTTACATCTAAAGGACTTGATACTGAAAGGCTAATATCAAGTTACTGGAAAATTCATAGACATGGAAATCCTGGTACCTAGCCAGGTCATATAGAAGAGAAATGTGTATACACACACACACATGCACGCGCACGCACCCTATGCACAGGGACCACTAAATGTAACATTTAAACACTATCTGACCAATGTCTCTGAACTGATAAAATTTGGAAGTTGAAGTCTTAACTGAAAGTGCCTTAGCATGTGACCTCATGTGGGAATAGGGTCATTGCAGGTCTAATTAGTTAAGATGAGATTGAGCCCTAGAGCAACATGGCTGGTGTCCCTATAGAAGGGGGCGCGAGACACACACCCACAAAGAACGCCACATGAAGTCGAAGGCAGAGACAGAGATGAAGCATTGTTAGCCAGGAAGCTAGGAAAGAGGCCTGGAACAGATTTTCTGCCACAACCTCGGGAGAAACTAACCCTGCCAGCACCTTGGCCTTGGAACTCCAGCCTGCAGAGCTTCAAGACAATTTGTTCCTGCTGTTCAAGCCATTCAGCTTGAGACACTTATTACAGAGGCCCAATCCACTGAATACAGCATGTTGGCCAGTTCTGCTGCGTCTGCAGTGCAAACGGCCTGCTTGCAGGTCAGCACTGCCCACTGCGTCCCTCCTTTTTCCCCCAAGTCCCACGGAAACGACCCTCAGCGTATGTGGGGGCAATGCACCCATAATTCTGGTAAGAACTTTGGAGGAGAAGCACCAGTGGGTTGGAGACTTCGTCACGTTTTTTAGATGACTGAACAGGGCCTAGTTAGGAACTAAGCAGCTTAGGGAGAGTAGTCCCCGGAGCCACTGAGGACAACCCTCAGCACAAGTGCTGCCCTGCTAACCACAGAGCGACAATCTTCCTATGTACAGTTCCGAGGCTTGGAGAAGTTCACGGAGGCTGCTCTGCAGAGATGAGTCACGTGTGAATGATCCCAAACAGTTGGACTTGTCACATCCAGGAACTGGTTTGTGATGTAGACACTGAATGACAACTCCAACCAGTGTCAGAAATACAGCCTTTCTGCCACTTCCAGCACGTCTCTTCCCCGAAGAGGATGTCTATGAGCGATGCCAGCTGAAGTGTCCGAGGGAGTGATCTATCCAGGCTGTGCAGATGAAGGGCGCAGCTGAGTGAGACGGAGGAGCTGGGCGAGGTCACACTGCGGCCTCCCCGCAGCCACACCACACGCAGGAAAGGACTTGACACCACGCATGGGGAAGTGGGGTCCGCACCGTGAAGGTCACCTGACAAAGTGGGAAAGCATACCAAGAACAGCATTTCTTGTGATACAACACTTACCACAGTACCTGAATCCACACGCCAGGGTTTTCTTTTCTTTATGAAAATCGTGAAATCACAGCACCGTGTTTTACAAAACATACCATTGTTCATGTTTATTTCAAACTTTCCTCCCTAAACTGTCACGTGAAATGACAGAATGAGCTGTTGGCATCTTTTGGATGTTTCTAATTCGTGTGCAGATTTTTCAGGAAACCGTGGATGAAGGTGGGGCTTTGGAGATTTCGTCTGCTCAGGAAAGTTACCTGAATAAATCAGGGGAGATTATTGACAGAAGGAAAAAATAAAATAAAACACAACAAACACCCCTGAATTATCAGTGGCTACAAACACCACGGGTTCGTCACTCACATCTGCTGTCCAGAGTGTGGGTCCGGGCTGCCATGCCACTTGTCACTCTAAGACCCGTTCTATCCCTCGAAGTATCTCTAGTTACTACAGCAGAGGACGGAGCTGCAGGCAGCCGGGGACCAGCAACAAACACGCTGGCTCAGAAATTACAAGCCATTGGCCCCAACTGGCCCCACAGGGTCCCACAGGGGCGGCAGCCCTGGAGGGACAGCCCTGCCATCGGAAGGTCAAGAGTTGCATCAGCTCTCTGAGCAGTGGAGGGGTGAAAACTTATTTTGGAAACATCTATTTCATACCTTGAACGTTGGGATTGCAGCTAATGTAATGCTAGTA
The DNA here is from genome assembly GCA_963573935.1 of Arctocebus calabarensis. Lineage (NCBI taxonomy): Eukaryota > Metazoa > Chordata > Mammalia > Primates > Lorisidae > Arctocebus > Arctocebus calabarensis. Next base: position 31,698 of record CAUYON010094834.1, read on the forward strand.
AGCAGGGAAGACAGTATAGGCCACTTGGTTTTTACATAAACATCACAGTTTTCTTTGTTTTCTATCACTGAATGCAATTTCTCTGTTAAGCTCTTGTTTCGTCTACTGAAACAAGATTGTTGGACAATCGGGGTCAATTTAGTCAAGTAGATTTTTATTTAGTGCAGAGCTTTATACACATTACATTGAGGGATTGGTCTCAGCAGCCACGAATTCCTCAGGAGTCTGCATCTGACCAGGTGGGCGTTTTCTGAAAGGTGCTTATGCCTCTCAGCTGGCGGTAATGCCATCTGGCTGTTGGCAGTCACCAGACTGAATCTTCATCTCCACCTTAGTAGCCAGGCGGTGCCTCATCCTCAGCTACATTGACAAGGAAGGCAGTTGACTTCTCTTTCTGATAAACTGCGGGTGCTTCCGAGTGCTGTAGATGAGGCCAGAGCTCACATCTACCCGGTGGTCCTGAGAGCTGGCTGGTGCTTGGTGAAGAGGCCTGGGGGTGGGGGTGGCTTGGCCCTCTGTGGTGGAGGCAAGCTAACTCTGCAAGCGTCCTACAAATTAAGGCATTATAAAAGCCAAGAATTAGCTGTTTGGCTAATTCCTTTTTCACGTTCCTAATAAGGCTACTCAGAAGACCTTGAAAGTCAACCTACAATTTGAATGGAAAAAAGAGTGGGTCAAAGGCATTGTACCACCACACGCATTGATTAACCTTTTAAACAAGTATCCAGACACACATGAAGGTATGCCTGAGGTTATGTGTAATTTCAACAGTAGTTCAGAGATGACAATTGCAAGATTTTAGGATTCCTACAGCCTCAAGACCAAATCTCTACTCAGCCATTTAGCAGCTGCTCAAGATTGAGCAAAACACTTCACCTCCTTCAGACTTCCGTTCGCTGACAATGCTTGGTGTCCACTTGCGCAGGGGACTGGTGCTCAGTGAAGGGCAGCCTCAGTGCTGGGCGCACCGCTGACCCATCTCTGTGGGATGACAGAAACTTAGTCATATGTGAGCTGACCTTTACAAATGAAATGTAACATAAATTACACGAGTTGCATGAACTTTGCAGCCATGAAGGTCACTGGTCACCAAGTTCTTCTGCGTTGGTAAAAACATACAGGATACACGAGACAATTCTCAAATCATTGGCATGATAGAGTGTCTGAGATTTACTTGAAAATAATCCATCGGAGTAGCTATTAGTGAAACTAGAGTAGCTGTGAATTATTGCTGATTGAAACTAGTGATGGGAACATGGGTTCATTGGATTCTGGTTTTGAATGTGTTCATTACAAATGCTTGAAATCACTGGTCCACATTGTATATTTGGAGCCAAAAAGACGAGGTGTTTTATATTTATGGGTATATTGAATAGAATCACTTTTATCAGATATTGCCCCTTTAATTCTCCCCTCTCCAGATGAACCTTCACAGAGAATTTACATAGCATTTGGAGAACCCAGCGAGGAAAAAATGTATTAAATCTAGAAATGTATTTCTAGAAAAAATTCAGGGCAACTTTCACTTTAAAATAAATTAGATTTTTAAAAAATTTAGTGAATATTAGACTTAAATATATTAAATATATAATTAATAAATTTATTAGATATATAGATGTGGCTATATATTATATTTATTAGACATACAGATATGTCTGAGAATGTATCTAACATGCTTTAATAGGATATATCTTGAATACCTATTGATGTATATTATCTCATGTTCCCCATCACACTCTCTTGCAGTTGTAACAGGAATTTTCCAGTGTTACAGGTAAGAAAATCAAGGAACAGAAAGGTCCAGTAACTAGCCAGAGGATGCTAGTAAGGGGTGTGGGTGTCACCAGAGACCTTTGGCCCCAAGCCCTTGACTCCTCCTCTCTGCTTTCACGTTTAGATGACAGAGCTGTTCACTAAACACCTTGGAGACATCCTTAAATACGCATTTATGAATGAGATCATCACATCAGGTCAGCACTGAAAATCACATCTTAAAATCAGATCCGGGAGCTGCTACTTAGTGATGAGGGAAGTATGCTGAATGCCTGCAGCAGTCACGCCTGGGCGTGCCCGAGGGAGCCACAGGGTCATGGGCAGGCCTTCCCACCGCCCTGAAAGTACCAGGCAGCCGCTGGGGGGGTGCGGGGGAGGGGAGGCAGGCCCAGCCCTGAGGGCTTTCAGCAGGCAGAGCTCCACCCTGGGGTTTTCTGCAGGCCACCTCAGCCCGCAGGTATTCCAGCGGGTGACGCTTGACCCTCAATGAAGAGGACAGGGGGTGGGCTTGCTGCTGACCCCAGTGAGCAATGTGCTGGTCCTTCAGAGTAAGTGGCAGCCCTTGGACTCCGGGCCTCTGTGACTGCAGTTGTCTGCTGGGCTCATGTCCGCCCTATTTAAACAGCCTTTTCAGAAGGAGCAGCCCCGTCTCACTCATCTCAGCATCTCTAGCACCTCACATCAGGGCTGTCAGAGGACTGGGGCGCAACAATGTTTTGGGGCATTACTCAATGCAGCTCTCTCTGCTCAGTTCCTTCAGCCCATGCTCACCGTCCTACAGGTTCGAGCCCAACACGTTATGAACTAACAGCAGAAACTATTTTTTTTTTTTTTTTTGGTGGCAGGGCCAGGCTTGAACCCACCACCCTCTGTATATGGGGCTGGCGCCTTACTTCTTGAGCCACAGGTGCCGCCCCAGCAGCAACTATTTTATAAAACTTGGTGTATCAACCCCGCGAGGCAAAGAAAGACTGGGGTTTCTGTGGGTGTGCCTGTGAGTGTGAAACGTGGTACACTGAAGCCTGGAGTCCTACTCTGAGCCAGCTATACCCTCCTTTGTGGTCCCAGACTAGTCACCAACTACTCCAGGCCTGGAGCTCCCTTTTTTTTGAGATAGAGCCTCAAACTATCATCCTGGGTAGAGTGCCGTGGCATCACAGCTCATAACAACCTCTAATTCCTGGGCTCAAGCGAGTCTCCTGCCTCTGCCTCCCAAGTAGCTGGGACTACAGTTGCCCACCACAACGCCCGGCCATTTTTTGGTTGCAGCCGTCATTGTTGTTTGGCGGGCCCTCAGGCTGGATTCGAACCTGGCAGCTCAGGTGTACGTGGCTGGCGCCTTAGCCCGTTGAGCCACAGGCCTGAAGCTCCTTAATGTAGGTATCGGTGCTGTAGTGATAAGAGCTCAGGCTCTGGGCCCAGGAAGTGAGTCTGGATTTGAATTCTGCCCACACTGCTCACTCAGCTCTTGGGCTAGGTCTCATCCTCCCACTGCCTCAGTTTCTTTGTCAAAAGGGAATCACAGTCCCTATCGCAATAAGTTCTTGTTATGATTGAAGAAGAGGGTGGATACAAAGTACTCCGCCCAACGTGGGGTGCACAGTGAGCTCCCCCCAAGCCTTGGTCATCCTCAGAGCTCTGATCTCAGGACAAGCCTCAGTGCTTGAAGACAATGCAGCTGAAAACAACCCATAAAAAGGAAGCACACCACCAGGGAAAAGTGCTAATGTGGTGCCTGAAAGGAGACCTCTCTCCTGCTGTAGCCTGCCCTCCAGTGGTGGGGCTCGTACTAGTATTTTCCATGCTAAAAAACAAAGCGTCTGGCTTGGCGCCCATTGCACAGTGGTTACTACCCCTGCCACATGCACAGAGGCTGGTGGGTTCGAATTCAGCCCGGGCCTGCTAAACAACAATGACAACTGCAACAAAAATAGCCAGGTGTTGTGGTGGGCACCTGTAGTCTCAGCTACTTGGGAGGCTGAGGCAAGAGAATCGCTTGAGCCCAGGAATTGGAGGTTGCTGTGAGCTGTGACGCCACAGCACTCTACCCAGGGTGACATAGTGAGACTCTGTCTCAAAAAAAAAAAAAAAAAGCGGTCAAAGTAACTGGTCACATGGCAAAAAATCATAACATATATTCTAGTGATTTAAGGAAAACCCCAATTGTTGGTCATGTTTTTACTCCCCCTTCCAGTGTCTTTTATGTGCTGTTTCAGAAGCCATAGCTCCCAGAGAATCCTTGCTGTCCTCACAGGGATACCGTCGGACAAGGAATGGTGAAACACCAATTTAGGACAACAGCGCCAGCTGGAAGGAGGGTGGAGGGCGGAGGGCGGAGGGCCAGGTAGGACTGGGTACTTGACACTCCCTCCCCAGGTCGCCCGCAGCAGCAGCTGTGGTCACAGGGTCTGGAAGTTAAGGTCATGCCTCCACACAGGCCAGCCACCAATCATTAGCCACGTTCTTTCTTTCTTTTTCCGTGGAAAGAAGCAAGCTTAGAACAAGATGGTGGCTTCCTACCCAGAAAGGACCTCTTGAAAGAGAAGGGAAAAGTGTCTTCTTAAGGTCTGCTCCTTGGGACCCAGCAGGGTGAGGCTGAGCTTCTTTGGCACGCGCCCGGGGCGTTTTCTTCAAGTAGTCAGGCGTTCTAACACAGAATACTGGGTCGCCAGCATTTGAATTGGCCCCGAGGACCCCCACATGGCCTAAGCCCTCCTGGCTTTGTCATGGGTCTCAGAATTAGTGAGGAAGCATGCATAAGAAAGCCCAGCTCAGGGACTGGGGTGGCTCCCTCAAAACACTGACTAATCTCCTAGAAGGCAAGACTTTCTGCTCCCTGGACATGTTAGCATTTTACAGTTATCTAAAGCGGCTTTGAAATATCACTAAGAAGGTCTGGAAAATGAATTTCTATATCTTTCATTGCAAATTAGAAGCGGAGGGTAAAAACTCTGAACCGTGGGAAGGCCAACTCTTATACCATCTCTGAGACCTTTGGAAAGTAATGGAACATACCAAAATCCCCACTCATTATTTCCACGGACTTAGTGGGGATAATGGCAGAATGTTTTGCGGTTCAAATAAAGGAATTACGCTCACTTATCTAAACCTTTAAATACTATATAAACAAAGTATATATTATTCCTTATAAGCTAAAGACCTATTATGTAATGTATGTTACTCATTAATTGCAGAACATTAAGAAATATTAATAAACATACAGAAAAACATAAAATTACCTGTAATTCCTCAATCCAGCATTAAGCATTATAAATACATTGTTCAGTCGCCCAGCCTACAGTATTTGAATGAACTTGATGTTAGATGGAGTCACTTTGATTTACAGTTGCCTGAGAGCAGTGGTTCTCAGCCTTCCCAATGCTGAAGCCCTTTAATGCAGTTAAAAGGGGTCGCAGCCCACAGGTTGAGAACCACTGCCTTAGAGTTTACAAGTGCCAGGTACTGTTCTAAGTACTTTACATAGAGCGAGTCATTTAATACTCATAAGAACCCCATGACAAGTACTTTCCTACCAGGGCATGAGTAAAAGGAGCCACAGGAAGCTGTCCCTCGATCAGGCTCACTAAGCCAGTGAGAAATGGAGGCAGGAGATTCAGAGCCAGGCACACTGGAACCAGAGGACACGCTAGTAACTATCAGGCTATTCGGCCTCATTTGCTGGGAGAGGAGGTGCCAACCTTTCTTTATTATGGAGAAGTAGCAGATTTGGTAATGAATTACTATCCATATGTTAATTGTTCTTGTTGGACAGGCCCTGCACCAAATATTATGCATAAAATATTTGATTCAGTAAATAGTCATTGAGCTGCATTCCAGTAATTAAACTTCTCACCGAGGAAAAGGTCACCATGCACTAAAACGTCCTCATGCACCCCCAAATCCTATGTACCATCACCACGCACTAAAACATCCTCATGCGCCCCCCAATCCTATTCACCTTCACCTGCACTAAAACGTCCTCATGCACCCCCAAATCCTACTCACCTTCACCACGCACTAAAACGTTCTCATGCACCCCCAAATCCTACTCACCTTTGAAGGGCCACAGTAAGCCTTTCCTGGGTGTCATGTCTTCTCTGATCATTTTATTTACCATTAATTCATTAATTCTCTCTCATGCTATTGTGTTCACATTCTAAACTTTTTATTATTATTTTTTAAGAGACACAGGGTCTTGCTCTGTCACACAGGCTGGGATGCAATGGCATCATTAGAGTTCACTGTTCTGTGCTCTGGTGGTCCTTGGCCTCCTGAGTAGCTGAGTCTCATTGCGTTGCCCAGGCAAGTCTTGAACTCCTGGCTTCCTGCCTGGGCCTTCCAAAGCGCTGGGTTTACAGGAGTGAGCCACTGAGCCTGGCCATTTCCTTTTCAATTAAAGGGAAATGCATATGGTTGATGAAGGAAGTAGAAGACACTTTTGTAACAGCGTCCACAGCGTCCCCACTCGTTACTATGCGTCCTGTTCCATCTGTGAAAGCAGCACCCTATACAGATCCGTGATGGGGTAGGGTCATGCCCCCACGCCGCCTTCACTCTAGAACAGCCTCCTCTTAGGGCACTGACCCATGACAGAGAATAGCCCAGCAGCCCTGAAGAATGTTCTAGATGGGCATTGGTTACCTTGCCCTTTTTCCTGGAAATCCTTACAGACTGAGAGTCACACCTGAAAGCTTGGTTAGAGTCAAGGTAACCATTCTGGGAAAGAATATAATATGGGTAACAATTTTATTCTTCTGTAAAAGATTATGTTGCTTTAAGTCTTTTTACAGTAGTAATTCCAAGCAATGCTTTCGAAGTCATCATGAGTATCCTAGTTAAAACCCACAGTGTCTAGTGTACATGAATGCTATCTTTGACATTATTTATAAAATCAATGAATGGACGATGAATGGAAAAAGGAGAGTGGGCTGAGTGGAGCTGGTGCAGTCAGGGTGTCTGAGCTCTTTCCTCCCACGCTCAGGGGTTGACTGGCAGCACCATTTGTTTTCAGCTCACTCAATATGGCATTTCAAAGGGTCCATGTTTTGGATCGAATGGCAGGTCAATTTTTAGATCTCTAAAACATCCTTCTAAAAGGGACGTATTAGTGTGCATTCCCACTAGCAGTGTAGAAGTGTTCCCTTTTCTCCACATCCATGCGAACATCTCTGGTTTTGGGATTTTGTTATGTGGGCTAATCTTACTGGAGTTAGGTGGTATCTCAAAGTAGTTTTGATTTACATTTCTCTGATGATTAAGGATGGTGAGTATTTTTTCATGTGTCTGTAGGCCGTGCGCCTATTTCCTTTAGAGAAGTTTCTCTTCAAGTCCCTTGTCCACCCTGAGATGGGATCACTTGTTCTTTTCTTGCTAATATGTTTGAGTTCTCTGTGAATTGCGATTATTAAACCTTTGTTGGAGGCATAACCTGCAAATATTTTCTCCATTCTGAGGGCTGTCTGCTTGCTTTACTTACTATGTTCTTGGCTGTACAGAAGCTTTTTAGTTTGATCAGGTCCCAGTAGTGTATTTTTGATATTGCTTCAATTGCCTGGGGAGTCCTCCTCATAAAATATTCACCCAAGCTGATTCCTTCAAGAGTTTTCCCTGCACTTTCTTCTAGAATTTTTATAGTTTCATGTCTTAAGTTTAAGTCTTTAATCCATTGAAAGTCTATCTTAGTTAATGGTGAGAGGTGTGGATCCAGTTTCAGTGAAAGGGGAACATTTTTATCCCAGCTACTACATTCTCCCTTCTGGCTCCATGCTCTAAAGTCCCTGGAACTTAAGAATCTCTAGGTAAATAGATATTA